>BMAC01000113.1:1535204-1560460 GCA_014905375.1 Phtheirospermum japonicum
ACGGACAAAGCAAGGAAGCGCAACGAACGAGGTTCGATAAACCGGCGGACGCGAAAGAACGAGAAATCGAGCCGGGCGCTGGAATCCAGTCGGCCGACTGATTGTTCAGTCGATCGACTGACTTTGTAGTCGATCGACTGAACCGCAAAATTCGACTGGATTCCAGGGAATTTTGGCATTTTGGACAAGGCAGTCGATCGACTGCCTACTTGGCCGATCGACTGCTGTCGATCGACTGGGTCCCTCGAAGATCGACTGGATTCCAGGGCTCCAGGCCGTTTTGACATCGCAGTCGATCGACTGCCGACATCAACTGCAGTCGATCGACTGCTTTTTCAGTCGATCGACTGAAAAGCAGAAATTTTGAAGATTTAATCACTCAGACGTCATTTCAATCAGACCAACTTGTCCTGAAGGCTTTCTTCCCCAAGAAAGCTTCTCCAACCCAAGAAAACTCTTTACTTTCATATTTTTACTTAGTTTTAATTCCTATAAATTCTAGTAATTAGTTTATAGATTAGTTAAGCTTAGATCTTAGTTGTTTAATGTTCAAGCTTTGTTTTAAGTTTCCTTTGTGAAGAAATCATTCAGCTTTCAAGCTTCTCTCCTTCAAGCTTTTGTAATCACATACATTTGGTAATATCCTTCTATAATCTAGTTTTATTTTCATATTATTCCTTCTTAATTTTGTGTTATGTTTGTTATGTTTTGGATCATAGCTTAGTGGTTCTTTTGATTATCAAACTTTCAATTTCATTTTATAGCTTTCTAGCTTATGAACTTATGCTTTTAAGTTATCAAGTTGTAATCAATTTCTAAGTTTGTAAAAGTTTATTAAGATCTTCCTTTTAAAACCCTTAATTAATGTTAAGTACTTTGTTTGACTTATTCAAATAAGTTGACTTTAATTTTCCCTCCATTTTCCTAATTTCAAAATAGTTAAATTTTAATAGCTAATTAGTTTAGATTGATCGTTTTTATTATAAGCTTTAATTTCCTTTAAAAGTATTTAATGTTTTTAAATCTTAAGTTTCAATTTAAATCTTAGTTATAAAAATCGAACAATGACTATCGCTTTCTTAGGTTAAATTAGTTTAAGCCAAAACCGACGACAAGAACGATAAAGAAAAACCGAAAGCCGATCACATCCATCCTCGAGAGGACACGACTCGGGACAACTTACCGCATCTACAATCGACTCCGTACTATTGCGGAGACGATTCTTAGAGCGCTAAGAAATCTTCGATCACCGCTGGGTGGTTGTTTGGGTGGCAAGCGTGGTTGCTGCGGCTGGGTGGGCGATTCGGCCTTGGGCTTGGGCCCGTTTGTGCAGCTGGTAGTGGGGTTTTCCAGTTAGGCCGAGAGTGGTGGGATGTTGACGGGCAGTGATGGTTTTGGCCTACCGGGCAAGGGTTGCCGATGGTTGTTCGGGTAGGTTGGTGGCTCGGCTGCGTGGGGTTTGTAGGTGGCGATTCTGGCGACGTGAATTTCCGGCGTTGCTAATGAAATTGCGGGCTGTCTGGGGTGTAGACGGTTTGGGTCGACGTGGGTTTCAGTCGGTCGGGTTTTGGGTTTGCCTGCGATGGAGTCGGGCTTTGGGTTCGAGAAAGGCTTCGGCCCTTGGGTTCACGAAAGCTCACCGTGGCAGAGTCGGGGTTCCGGGTGGTGGTTGTTCGGGTCTCGATCGGGCTGGTTATTGTTGGACGGCAATGGTTTGGGGGTGGCGATCCGGCTACAGTTTCAGACCGACTGGAATCGATGGCGACTGTTTGTGGTAGAGATTTCGAGAGTGGATGGCTATGGCGGCTGCGTTGGTGAACGGAGGCAGCCAATTGGTGATCCGGGCCTGGGAATTCATCGGTTTGGTGATTTTGGCAATTGTGAGGATAGGGATTGGCTGCTGGAAATTGGAGTGGTTTTGTGTTCTATGAAGAAAGTTTTAGAAAAACAAAGAATGGCCTTTACCTTGTTGCTTGCGGCCGAATAAATTTGTGAATGTTGGATGAAAATTGGGATTTGTTTAAATACAAAGCATGGGATTAAATTTTTGGAAAGTTAGGGTGTGGTTTGGTGGACCCGGTTTGTCGTTGGGCTCGTTTTTAAAGTCCGTAAATAGTCGACCCAATAATGACTTAAGTTTTAAATCAAATAATTCCGTGAACGACCCAATAGTATTTTAAATTATTAAAAATAACTATAATATAAATAAATTATAATAATTTTAGAAATTGAAATTATTTTAAAACTAGAATCTACTAATTTGACTATAATAAAATTTTACAATAAGTTAAGATAATTTAGATAGAGTACAACTACAATATAATAGTCTTTAAAATATATTTAACAATCGCACTAGAAATTATATTAAATAGAAATCCTTAAATCAATTAAATAAATCATAATAGTTTTTAGAAGTCGAAATATATATATAAAATTTATTTGGTAACCGAATTGTTAATTCGATTAAATAGAATTCTATGGGTTTTAAATTTGGCTTTGGTAAAAATAAAATAAAATAAAAATAATGTAATTGGATTTGAATAAAAGGCTTATTGGACTTGAAACAATAGAATTTAAATAAAAAAAATATTGGGCTTAATATTATAAGGAAATAAAAACTTGGGCGTTACAGATTTTGACATGTATTTCGATAAAATAAAAATATGAGTCTGGTTATATGTATATACTACTGTGAATATATTTGAAGAGTATCAACTAATCTAAATAATACTCATACAAATTCTTGAAGGATTCTAAGATGCCAGAAGCATATTTATATAAAATACGTGTTACATTCTTTTTTTCTTGACCAATATCTTCTTCCATTGGATTCTCCTAACAAGGTTTTTAATGAGGTCACATTGAAGGCGTATTAACATGGATAATGTACTATTTTCCCTTCATTAAGGTTTTTTCCCATTGGATTTTTCCTAATAAAGTTTTAACGAGGCATATTCATGATATGGTGAAGAATATATGAGAAATCATTACAATGAAATCAAATGGAGTAGTTGTACTTTTATTTCCTTCAATCAAGTTTTTCCCACAAGGTTTTCTTGATAAGGTTTTAATGAGGGAGCACGCGGTTACTCCTATAAGAATGATTAATTCGAAGGGGAGCAAATTAACGCTTTTACATTGCTGAGATTATCCCACAAGGTTTTCCTAACAACATTATGATGTAGCAGTATAAGATCGGTACAAGCTCCACTACAAATGGTTTTGAAGTTTTCTCCTATTGATTCTTTCTTCAAACTAGTTCAAGATACAGTTATACAAATAGTCATTCAACGGGAGTGTTATAAATCACATGACTCACAAAAAGACAACTTAGCTTCACAAGTTGTTTGTTATGAAGTCACGGGAGACAAATAGTTATTTTGTTATATGTGAATGACTATTTTATCACTTGTGAAATTATTTAATTATGGAAATATACCTGATAAGTTCATTCTCTCTACATACTATATCTGATTCTATCTATATAGTTTAGGGGCAATTCCCATCTAAACCAAAAGATAAAAATTATATCACAATTAATTCAAGTCAAAGTCTATATTTCCATTAATTCCAATTCAACTCTAATTGTACCATACTACCCTCTTTTATCATACGAGAGTAAGAAAATGGAAAGTCCAAGCGTGTTTAATAATTGAGAAATGGTCATCTCAAAAAAGGTAGTAGTTACAACTGTAATCTTATAAGTGTGGAAAAGTCAGTAGTAATTCAATACCAGTTTATTAAAAATTACATAATTGTGATATTTGAAATCAGTAGTAATTCAGTTTGAAAATCAGGTTAGTGGATAATTCTACATGTTTTGCATTCTATGTATGATTATTTTTTCATATTCTCTAAAAAAACATACAAAAAAAAAACCCTAAAAAAAAAAAACCTGAGTAGTTCACAATTTTGTATACCCAATATTTGTGTGATAAAGTGGAGAGGTGGCATGAAATTACAAACTACTATTTTATGAATTAAATTTAAAAATAATTAATTAAGATTAATATTGTAAACCCAGTATTAATTTAATAATAATTAATTAAAATTACATACTACACTATTTTATGAATTGAATTACATACTACTTTTGAATTAAATTACATACTACTAGTAATAAAATTGAATTATATACTACTTATAAAGATATAATTGCATACAATTTATTTCTCAACAAGGATTATATATAAGAAATGGTTGTAATTGTAGTATGGAATTTTTATTATATTGAAAAAATAAATTTTTAATTTAATTTTGTACTACTATAACATACTATATTCCAATTGTTTCGTACAAGTAGAATAAAATCCAATTATAAAAAAGATTACATACTAGTATAATAAAATTCCATACTACACGCTGACAAAATTTATATTGGCCGTTGTGTAGAAAAGAAGGAGATTATTATTGATTTTTTCTTTACTTATCACTTTGCAAATTGAGATGATTCATCAGAAAGTTAAGTAAGATTAATTGGATAGTTGACACTACTTATCATGAATAACATAAATAATAATAAGTTATGTATTAGACTAGTCATTATAGACAATTTATACGATAATTTATTATTTAGTAGGATTAATTTGACTTAAATGGGAATAAAAAAATTTGAGTGATTAAATGAAATTATATTTGTTCAATTGTGTATAAATTGGGAATCTTCCCTATAATTTATAACAAATGCATCAATCACAAATTTTGTATCGAAATCGACATGATATGTATATCCTTTTGTACAGTTGCTTTAATCGCAAAACATACCTATCCCTATTTGTGCTCTTTTTTTCCCCTCAAATTTATTACAAGCATAACATTTAACATTTAACAACACTCTTGTAATGTCGAACTAACGGATTATCTATTAGATTAATATTTATATATCAATGCATTATAATACAAAAACAAATACAATATAGTTAAAATCCAATACATCATAATACAAAAACCAATACATTATAGCACGAGTCAGGGATTTATGAAAAATCAATACTATCAAGTACAAAACCAGGGAAGTGGGAAGTTTTACAGTGCCCCTCACTTTACCATACTCATGCATTTTTAACCGTTAGATCATTTCAATTTTTATGTAGTGGAATGATCTAATCTACTATCTACTACCATACTAAGGCAAAAACTCAAATATGACGGTTACACGGGTCTCCTGTTATGTGACGGAGCCCCAAACCAAATAAATTTTCTACTAAATAGAGGAATGTTTTTGTAAAAATATTAATTGCCAGTTTTAACCCTCCCTAATTATTCTTGGTACTCGAATAAAACGTTATTCTTTTTTCCAAAAGTTGTCTCCACGCACGCAGCGCTTCAAAATAAACATTTATATTCGAGAATTTCTTAACACGCCGAATACCCTTTCCTTTTTGACTTTTTACTTCTGTTTTTTTGCCTGAATTAATTCGAGTTACGCATTCTCTATTTTTTTCCTCTTCCGCGTGTCTTTGAACGGCAGCTTCGTCAAGTAATTGGCGTTCGTAAACGAAGGTAAGATTTGGGATTTTGACCTTTTTTTTGGGATTAATTAATTTTTTTGGAATTTAATGAGCTGGTAAGGAATTCTGATTTCTGCTTTCATACTAATCGTAATTTCCAACCCAATTTCAGAAGTTTTTTTTTTTTAATTCTGCTTTCATACTAATTGTAATTTCCAACCCAATTTCAGAAGTTTTTTTTTTTTTTTTATTTTTTATCTATGCATGCTGAAAATTTCATCTTCAAATACAGTCTTAAAATAAAGGGTTTTGGTTCCCTGCCCTGGCATAGGCATGCTGCTGTCCTCCTAAAAAATCGCTATTACCTGTATTGTATCACTATCACAACTTGAGTGTGAGTTAATGCCTGTAATTTGTTTTCTTCATTTAGAATGTTCATAGGAGCCCCCAGTAATCAGATCTTCGAGAATATTTGCGCGCAAGTTTTGGCCTCGGACTTGAGTTTTCAGTTCTTTTTTTTCCAGGTTTATGAAGATTAATGACCCTTTTTTTTGTATAAGTAGGTTTCGCGCCCGGACAAAGACAGTTGGAAAGAAACCTGGAAGAGGATCACGATTTCTGAGAACAAGCTTTTTTTTGTACGGGCTTCCCGTTATCGGACGCGAGCCTACCAGAACTGTGGTTGTCTTTCATATAATTCAGAAAATATTTTCCGTTTCTCAGAATCAAATGCACACGATCTGTTACATGGTACGTGGTCCTTCATAACTTTGGTGAATCCTGTGGTGTCTTCAATCTATGGAGTGATTTTATTTGGAGTTTCTAAATATTTATATGTTCTTTGAGTGTTTGGATTTTCTATAGTCGTTTAAATGTTTGGATGTTCGGGAATATGGATTTCCCTCTTTAATCCAACAATGTCACCACTAGGGGAAATTGTGGATGTATTTCAAGTACATCTTCGGATGTAATACCTACATTTAGTTAATTTTAGCATAATATATAAGTATTCTTTCCATCTCCCCATCTATTCTATGTCTTTCAACGAGTGCTTCCAATGCTCTTACAAATCATGGGAATATGACTTCAATTATTTTTGAATTGTTTTAAGATATTTTCACTTCTCACCCCTATGTTTAGGCTTTGGTTTGTACTCTAGAGGGTACAGACAAAGAAATATAATTGCTATATAGATTTGTGTGATCTTGATCAGTACCATGATTGGTACAGAGACAAAAAAAATATTTAGGCTTAATGGGAAAATAATAATAATAATAATAATAATAATAATAATAATAATAATAATAATAATAATACTTATGAAACTCTGCTGTAGATCAAATAACTCAGAAAAAAGTTCTTGAAAATGTCCTGGCCTTTCTAAGTCAAATACAATCAATTGAAGATTGTAGGAAAATATTAAGTTTGGCCTAAACTTAAAAAGGGGAAACTTAATGGGAAAAGAATAATAATAATAATAATAATAATAATAATAATAATAATAATAATAAAAAAAAAACTACCTATGTACTCTCCGGTAGACTGGTCGAGCAGAGAGCAAATAATTACTGGACGCGTCGATATATGACTTTTAAAATCGTTCATTCAACTCATGTTGCATAGAATTAGCTTCCATTTTGTCGAAAACTTTGTGCGTATAAAATTTCCCGTTCCCACTGCATTCTCTGAGATAAATATTTTGTTGAATATCATGCATGCATTTCACAATAATGATGATGCTACAAGTTTTTTCCCACTGCATGCCACTCTTATCATATCCAACGTGATACAGTATAATCAAAGCATACATAATTATTCATATTGAAAATTGGGTATTAAAAACTATGTTCTTACAATTCTCTCCTGGTAAAGTTGGGGTATGCCCGCATTTAAAAAAAAAAATTAAAATCATATAAAGTCCATTGTTTTTATTTTGTATTTTTATAAACATTGCTTGGATGAAGTCGTGGTAGTTGTGTGGAATTATTATTTTGAAAAAATTATTATATAAATACACTATATTTTTTCTAAACACTGGTAGAATGCAACTGGGTGGACTGGTCCCAGGTTGCCTCCTAGCTCCGCCATTGCTAGGAGCTAGACTCCTTGAAGCCGCCCATAATATTCCGACCACCTAATTATGTACTAACCTAATCGTCGACCTCATGCCAATACGCCGAACCTAATTTGCTGCATCATTACGCTTCATTGCTTGTATTCTGTAAATTTATAATCCATCCAATAATATGAATATTCAGTGAGATGTTGGAAGCTGTGGAGCATGAGTACATGGAAGAATATTTCCAGTGCTGTGAATCTGCATTAGCTGATAATGGTCTTTTTGTTCTTCAGGTAATTAAGCAAGAGTGCTAAAATCTCATTAATTAGGAAAATGAATTTTCTCCACTCTCGAGCGATGAGGGGTACTTGGGTAAATTTAAACAAATATCAGGGTAATTGTAATGTTAAATGATAACTAATTATTAATTTAGTCGTAGTTGTAGTTTTGTTCTAATTATGCTAAATTTAATATACAGTTTTTAAATTTTATAACTTACTCAAATAAAAGTGGAGAAATGGGAAGACATATTGAGGAGGAAAAAAAAAGTAAAGCATGTAGGGTACGGACATGACAAGGCAGTTTAACAAAAAATTCAGAAATAGTTTAGACTAATGTAAATTTTGAATTAGTCCTTTATTGACAAAGAAGTAAAATATATATACTCTTGAATAAGGACACCAATGTATGCACTTGGCTATTTTTTCATATGATTTTACATTGTTTTGCGTTTTCATTAGAACGTGAAGTTGGGAAGATTGTTAAAGAATTCCAAGTTCTCCGAAGTATACATGGAGAGTTTTTCTGACGACATCTTCGTCGCCTTGGACGCTGATTTTGTGAGGAGTGGACGGTGGAGCTACGATTTATGTTTCGGCAATCCATCGTGGGAGTAACAAGAATATTTGCAATCAATTTTTTGGTCTGGACTTGAGTTATTAATTATTTATTTTTCCAGGTTTACGGAAATTAATGAACCGTTATTTTGTTTGTTAAGTAGGGACCGTACCAGACAAAGACAAGAAGATTATGTCTTAGACTTGACACAATTGTCAATATCAGGTATAAGATTTTCCCTTTCTTTTTTTTCTGAAAAAATATTTGGCAATGTGAGAATGAAAGGAGCTCGGGTGTTTCGAAGTAATAGATTACTATTGCTTAATTCTGATTTATGTGAGTGTGAGGTAGCAGTATATGTCCTAAGTTTTGAATTTCTCGCAATATTGGTCCCGTAAGTTTTAATTTCATGCAATTTTGGTCCTATGAGTTTCAAGTTGCCGCAATTTGGTCCCCAGTGATTGTTTCAATAATTGATTTGTTTTCAAAATGCCCTGAAATGCCAATATATCCAAAAAGAAATTAAAAAAAAAACAAAAAAAACAAATGGGAATGAAAGCTACAAGAGTGGAATTACTTATATCACTAAGAGGCGAAACCATAAAAGGTCCGAAATTGCTACGTCGAGAAGTTAAAGGACTAAAACTGCAAACCCTCTAGAGTTACATGAATAAAATTTCAATTTAGAGTAATTAACTTTCAAGCCATATAATCAAGTCAAACTGAGTTTCTTTTATGTACCAGTGTCATCACATGACCTATACCATTCAAGTAAAGGTCAAAATCTGTCATTATGTCCATAAAAGAGTATTTTCACAAAAGAGAACATATTAGACAGTAGTTCATCACTCTCTTAATACGATGAAACAGGTTTATTTTTTTGGGTCGTGTATCAATTCTCTTCAAAATATTATATATATAATATATTTCATCAGTTATGTTAGATTATCAATTTACAGTATGAATGCATTTTTGAGAAAAGTTGATAGCTCTTTTGGGATCAGTACTCAAAAAAACCAATAGTAATAATAAATCCTCAACTAAATAATGAATTTTGGGTTGCATTTGAATATAAATTTTGGAGATAATGAGCATTCAAGGGGCAAGAAAATGAGAGTTCTTTGCTTTTATAGGAACTGATAGAAGGAGCATTTCTTATTCTATGTGCTTTCTTGGTATAGATGATTGTTACAATCCTTTTTTTGCCCATAATTGCTTACCTTAGCCTCATCATAGCAAAATAATAATAACAAAAAAATTGGTGTCCATAGCAAAATAATAATAATAAAAAAATTGGTGTCCATAGCAAAATAATAATAATAAAAAAATTGGTGTCCTTTGCGATGCGCTGCATTTTTTCTTGCACAATTATAGGCTCTATATTTCTTCAGTTTAAAAATCTAGATGAATCTGGGTTGTTGTCATAGATGGAAAATTACTTATTCTATGAACTTAGTGTGAATATATGATTGTTACGATCCTTTTTATGACATGCACGTTTATGGGAACATATATACTTCATAAGGATTGAAGTGATAACAATTTCGGACTATTATATCAGGATAATAGTCATAGGCTTTGTGTGGTATTATTTTCAAAAGTAAAGAAAGTTTGCATTTTATTTTAATTGTTTAATATTTATTTAAGACAGGTTCATTACGTGTGGAGAAATAATTATTTTCATATTAATATTTAATATTCAAATCGACTAAGAAAGAAGATGGAGCAAGATGATGTCAATGTGATATCAAGCGATGAAGAAGAGACTATTAATAGTCTTAAGAAATGGTGTGCGAAGAAAAAGCAAAGTTCTTAATATTGTAGACTGTGTTGTTTATATATAAATAAAATTTTCATTTTGAACTTTCAATTGTATTTATGATAACTTTATTTCTAAATTGTAAGAAAGATCAGGAATATTTGCGATCAAGATTTTGCTATTAGTTATTTAATTTTCCAGGTTCAGATTTTTTTACCTAGGTTTTTATCATGATTCTTTTTTTATTTTGCTAAGTTTTCATTTCAACACGTGCCACGCACGTGTGTATTACTAGTAGCTTAAAATGCACGGGTATGGTAAAGTGAGGGGCACTGTAAAATTTTTCCAAAAAACCAATATATTATATAAAAAACTAAAAAATTATTGAATTTGAGCATATATCAATCAAACATTAGATGATCTTATAAAAAACCACACCCATGGTTTTTATGCTGCAATGATGATATCAAGAAAACTAAAAGTAATCCTGATTAATTAATCAATCTCCGAGAGCCCAAGCTGTAATTATGATTTATTATCTCTCTTGAGAGACGTCATCGTCTTGCTCTGTATTTGTATGTCCCGTGACAATTATATAATTAAGGCAAAAAAAAAAAAAAACAGTCGATCTCATACTCCACAACCCAAGCCTCTAGCTTCCGATCCTTTCATGATTCTCAATCTCTTGCAAGATGACATGAACATACTGCGGAAAAAAAAAATCACATTTTGATAAGCAACAGTAGTATACTCCCATCCCATGGTACATCTCCAAAAGTTTATGTATTTGTCCGTGTGAAAAATTATTTATGCGAGTGATAACAAAGGACTTACTCCCATGGTACATCTCCAACAAGCATCCAATCACCATCTTTATCTTCATACGCAGTTGCATATTCAGATCCTTTGAATCCATCTCTCTCAGAGTAGTCACCTGATGACACAAACCAAACTCGTTAGTAAAAAAAGAAAAACGGAAGAAAATATATTAATATCTGCTTACCTATGGTGAGTTTGAACATGGTTTCCAAAGCTTTCAAGAGCTCTGAATATCCTTTGTAGACATTCAAATCAATCTTTCTGAGATAAGGGGCTCCATCCATGCTCACTTTCACATAAATCCCACTTTTAGTTTCTGTTTTCATGTTGCTTCTCCTATAGGATCTCACAGGTGGCCACCCAACTATTTGAGCCCTGCAATCAAATACCAATCAAACAGGTCAGTTACTTTGATGCAATAAACTTAAAGGAAAATGGGATCTTACTTGGGGGCAGGTGCAGTATCGTGATCAATGGATTTGTCTAAAGAATTGCGCTTTGAGGTTTGCTTGTTGTTCTTGTCTTCACATTCATCTGTGCCTGGTAATCCCAGTCTCAACTCTGTTGCCTTCAAGTTTAAACCATTTTCTCTATTCATCTCCGTCTCTTGCCGAAATGAATCTCAATTAATCTCTGGAAAGAAAAAACTCAATAATACCAGAATCAAGTTTGGAGATGACAAAATCAGGTTTTGGTTGTTTTTCTTTTTTGGTGGAGTTGGTAATTTACAAAAGAAGAAAGAAAGAAGGAAAGAAAAGTAGTCTCATGGATATAAGAAGAGTAATAATATGATATGATGGGCTTTTTGATATTTTAGTAGTAGATTAAATTGCCTGGGACAAAGGTAGATTAAGCTGTCGGAAGCATTGGCAACAGCTTTTAAGACGGTGCTCCTGCATTTGGGGGACAGGGAGAGACAAATTCAGCCGCGAAGACTTTTTTTGAGGGAACCTAGAGTGAACGGTCAGGATGCTTTTTTTATTTTATTTTTCTAACTGCAAAACTCGTCAGCCAATTATGGGAATATTTTAGATAACAATTTAGTATGGTAAGACTGATCTGGTGCAAATTTGGTCAGATAAGTTTTTAATTGGTCTCGCAATTTCTAGATCGGTATACTGAAATATTTTGCACTTGGTCGGATAAAGATTCTTAATTTTTTTTTATTTATTCCTACAATACGCTTGAGCGTAAGAATACACGGAACATCCATGACCACAATTTGACAAATTACTGGTTATTTTGACAAAGGAACAAGGAATTGTTGTTCTAACTAATCAATCAAGTTGTCGAAAACCAAAATTGTTAATTTTATAGAATGGCAAAAAGTGGGTCAAATTGATGAGTTATAATTCATAATGTCATCATACCTACATTGATTTTGATCTGCCAAATGTTGATTTTTTACTAGTATATACTGATTTTTGTACTATAATTTATTAATAATACGATGTATTGATTATCAAAGTCTTGGCTATGGATGATTTGTCAGTGCGTCCTGACAAAAGTGCGATTTTTTTTATAAAATCAGATAGGGCTCCACTATCGAGCCTTATAGCTGACATTGCGGTGACTTGGAATTATTAGGAGATTGTTTAATTCTTTTTTTCTTCTTTTACTCATTGTTTTTACCCTTTTTTTATTCCTAATTTTCCATTTTTTTTTCCTCCCGACCCCAAAAGAAGAAACCAGAAATATACTCCCCCATTTCAACCTCTCTTTATCATCTCTCTTTCTCGTCGACTCACACTCACACATCGACGGAGAAAGGCGGAGACGGATTTTATTAACCTAAAAATCTCTCGTTCTACCCTTCCTCTATAACCGTCCCAAAAATAACTAAAACTCTCGTTGAAGATGACACCACAATTTTCTTCTGATTTAAAAAGTAATCTTATACCCGTTGGAAAAAAAGTGGATGAATGAAACATATATAGTCGTGGAAACATAAAAACTTGCGCTAGAATTGATTTTATTTGTTAAGGTTTTGATGTATAATTCGTATAAGGGAAGATCATGTAAGGGAAGAATGATATTTCTTACTTTATATATTGTTCAGAATTTTAAACAACTCCAGTTTCTTCTTTGTCCATTCACCTTACTGCCATGAAAAAATAATAATAAAGAAACGTGGATTACTCTTTAGTTTATATTTCAATTGTGTAATAAACAAAATACTATAAAACTAATCATGGATTTTTCTAAATTTGTGCATTGCCTTCAATCTCATTGTGCATATCTATTTCTTGTTGTAATTCATATTCAACATTAAACTATGAGAATATTGTTCATTGTGTTATTTAATGTGCATGGAGTTGTCTAGTATGAATTTGTATATTTATAGAAACGATGACAAGTTATTCATGAATGCCCTTGTGTGACCAGAAGCTACGCTCGAGAGTCATATCTTTACTTCGACCATTTGTATTGGTCTTATTCCGACGATAGGGCAAGCATTTAAGAGCTCTGAGGTGGCACTTTAGTTTTATAATGGTTATGCCAAGAAGTTAGGTTTCAGCACCAAGATCAATAATAGCGACAAAAGTTTGGCTGGAGTGGTTACTTGGAAGGCTTTTTCTTGCAGTATGGAGGGAAAAAATGAATCTTATTAAAAAAATAGCAAGGACACAGTTGAGAGATCTGGTGAAAGAAGACGCACTGATACCAGCAGCGGGTGTGAGGCGAGGATGAATATTCCAAGGAAACAGACCGATGATGGGTGGGTAGTTACTTTATTTGAGCACTACTACAGAAATCACTTTTTAAGGCGATTGTTTTTTGGATTTTAAGGCGGTTTTAAAACCGCCTTAGTATCCACCGCCGTAAATATTTACGGCGGTTTTAAAAACCGCCTTAAAAAGTTAGAATTTACGGCGGTTCTGAGTCTATTATAACGGCGGTTTAGAAACCGCCTTAGTATATACAGTTTCTACGGCGGTTCTTGAAAAATACCTTCTAGAAAGTTTGTTTCCCAGAACAGACAATTTACGGCGGTTCTTAAAAATACCTTCTAGAAAGTAGTTAAAAAAATAAAAAAAAAAGAAATAAAAATACAAATTAAATACAAATACAATTATAAAAAACTAATACTCTCAGTAAAAACAAACCATATTTTCTATTAAAACGAAAAAGTGTCAATAGGATACATATTCATAAAATATATAAGATAAAGAACTCAAGAACTCCAAACAACTGTCTTAACAAATAAATAGGGAATTATTTATTGTCTGAAGTTGAAATAGAAGTCCTCTGCAATGTAGGCCTTTTCAACAACTGTCATAATACCGCTGCTTAAATTGACGATGATCCTGCAATTAAAAAAACAATTACTGAGTACACATTTGTAATGTTGAGAAGAATTCTCACAAAATGATGTTAACATAGACTTAGTTGTATGTAATCATGTAAATTCTGTGGATAGAATCACACCAAACATATACTTACATAACCGAATATGCTTGTAAAGGCTCATAAACATATTGAAATCACATACACACACTGGTTCAATTTAATGAAAATTTGAAGCCAATAAGCAGACTAATTCATCTTGTTCTCAGTCATCTTGTCCTTTTCCCCGATCTCATACCAACTTCACATGGCTTTAATGATGCTACGTGGTCCTTAAATACAAAAGGTACTCAATTCTACCAAACCACACACACTCTGTCGGACATATATATAACTGAACATGCAAAAACTCAGCCACGCGTCTTGAAGCCAAATCCATTTTCAACCTTCAACCTTCTGATAGCTTGGTTCCAATCAATCACCAACCGCTCAAGCTCCTTAAACTTATGACCAATCTCAGAATCGAGCTCCCATATCTTCTCCTCCCAACCGTTTCTCGCAGTCTCCATCTCCTCGATATCCCTCTCCACAGCCTGCAATTCCCGCTTCATCCTCTCGGAATCTCTTAAGAACTGATCTAATTTTATATAAGCATAATCCGAGTAAATTGAAAAGCTTTGACATGAATAGTAAGTCTTTATATAAAGAATTGACAGGCAGAAAAATGAACGACAAGGAAATGCAGCTTAAATCTAAATCAGCATGCTTACCTTTGAGTAACTATCAGCAAAAGCTCGTGAACGATTAGATTTTCCAAGGTATTGCAAATCGGCCCTCTCTAGTTTCCCATCTGCAAAACATAATCCCCCTTCATTGATGGTGAAACGTAGGAGATTGCCAGCCTGGAGTTCTGTCTGAAAACCATGATCACATGTGTAAATAATGTTAACTTCTGTTTTACCAAAATTCTTGATTGTCAATTCAACTGTATTTTTACTAAAGTAAATAAAATATAGCATTAAAAAATCCACAGACAGAACCACTACATAAGAGATCTAAAAACATCATAACATTTTACCATTGCAATTCAAACCATTTACTCAATTGCCCCCAATGTAATTGACCCATAGTTAATAGTCACAAGGAGTAGCATCAGTCAGATAATATCAGAGTTATACATTAGTAAAGTGGTAATCCTACATGTTAATCTAAGTTAAAGCTGTAAGTTGGTTAACAAACGTCGCATATGCAACAAAAGGACGCACGCAACACTAAGTATAGGTGAAAATATATATTTAATTCTTGAAGTTTTTAGCTTCAAACAACCTATCATGAGAAGTTGGAACCTAAAAGCACTAAAAATGAATAGTAAAGTTAGGATGAAAATTCAAGGATGTTTTTTTTTTTTTTTTGGAGAGAGAGAGAGAGAAAGCTTCTGAAAACAGTAAGGAATTAGACCAAAGAGAAAGTTATGTTATTGGTTAGTATCCATACTTCTGATTGAAAAGGTGATGCCCATCTGTTCAAGTTAGCTCCTCCATTTGAATATAATCCTCCTGAAGCCAGGGGGCTCGCATGTTCAAGCCCACTTTGTTCTAAAACCGATGCGTTCCCCAACATTGTAGTTACACGTAATATTTCTGTTTCAAAAAGGTCAATGTCCAAGAATAAGATGTACCAGTTAGCATTGTTAAGAATTAGTAAGCAGTCAACACGGACTGTTAAGCTGGTTAGTTAAATTTCTAGAAAAGAAAAGTAGATTTAGTGAAGTTAATAATGTTTAACAAACACCACAAGAAAAGTTTCCCAAAAGTGTTACCAAAGTTTAGACCTAAAAACTGCAGTTAGCCCCTAAACAGGCCTGTCTTTAGAAGTACTAACAAAATGCAAACCTGGGATTATTTTTGGTCGTCTAAAGATGAATATCCAAAGAGCCATAATATTCGAAGTTCATCAATAATTAGTTGCTTTCTTTTGCCACGCCTTTTTTTTCCCCTCCTTGACCATATTTATCTATGTTAACAGACCTCAGTCCTAACCAAATACCAAGACAACAAGTTAACTAAGACTTATATAGTTTATAAATGAATCATCGACTTTTCTCGTCTTTGGGAATATATTGATTACTTTGAACATGGTGAACATAGAATCTTGGGCACATTGGTGCCTCTGTCAACATTCATTTGCTACCAAATGTTCATACATGGTACTAGAAAAAGATCAATCATTGAAAATAATGATTCAGATCCCATATTTAGAGACACACAATGGTTAGGAAGTACATGTGTCAATCATACATTTTGAAACATCACACGACTAATATTTTTTAACCTCCATCTTAAAAATTTAATAAATAGCTGTCTAGTGTCTAGGACAGATAATTGGTAGTCTTTACGTACTCAGAAATTGTAGTAGCATTAACATGATCCACTTGTTCTGCTATCCTCTATATTGGGGATAAATAAATCCATCTTGTAACAAAATATCCAGTATGGCGTCAAACAAGAAGGTGAAGAGCCTCAAATTCACACAAGAAACAATAACTTCTCAAAGTTCATATTCCAACATTAGATACTGAAAATTGGACATGAAAATACATACATTACATACAAGGCCTTACAATTGGTTGGTAAGGGGCTATAAAAAACATTGAATCATAATAAACTCACCCTGATTCAGCAACCGATAGCTATTCGGCAGCACAGCCATAAAAGGATTAAGTTTGTTACGTTCTGCCAGCAGTTCCGTTAGATACCTGTAAGTATTGCAATAACATAACATTCTCAGTTGTGATAACATAACATTTTCAGCATTACAAGGTGATTCTATCATCAAGGATTTAGCACGTACCTTAAAATTTTTTTTAATATTGCTTGAAATGTTTTTACAATTTAATCAATTCAATCTCAAACTACTCAAGGAATTTGATCATCAGAATTCAGAATATCCAAAGAATCATATAACAAAAAAATTGCATTCTCAATACAACTTACATATTTACCAAACTGCACATTGTCAAAACAGAATTACGATTTACTTAATCAAGTCTGTATCTAGTCTAATTAATAATCGGCACATAAAACATAATCAAAAGATAAAACATTTCCAACTTCACAAATTACATAACTAATCCAATTTAAAGAGTATGTGCACATTGTCATTGCATACAACACAACTGAACCATCAGTGTAATCCAAAACAAGATTAGACAAATAGAGAGTATGAAACAAATTAAAAATATATAAATATCCACTCAACGCTGACTTGGAGTAAAATTTACAGATTTAATCACCTGATCAACAGTAAGGGCCTCCGCAACTCCTCCTAGACTCATGATGGCTCGACAATCTCCGGAATTGGAGACCACTAAATCGCCTTTGTGTATCAATGCTGAGACACAACAGGCTCAGTCTCGAATATCATAATATTTTATTCTAAATTATTTGTTGCATATTCTGCAGCTCCAGCTCCTCCGTGACCATCGAATACACCGAAAAAAGCCTGCAATCGCGATCAAAATCGAATTCAGCTTACGATTCTATAGAAACCCCAATTTAATCCAGTATAATTAATTAAATGAAGATATATTTTTCTTAGTTGAGTAACCCTAATTATTCAAACTTCAACAAAAGAAAAATAAAAAATCCTCCAAAATCAAAGGATTGAAAACAAACCAACCTGTTCAGAATTGCCTTGGGAGCCCAAAACGGCAGCGTATCGATCCTCCATGATGCCACCCCTTCTGCCTCTCTTACAGTACACCGAATACCCCTCTCCTTCGAATCCCACCTCACTTGATTGCTACAGAGGTCTTCGGAATCTCAATCCTCGCCGGCCTTTTCCTCTTCATCACCATCGCCGGACCTACTTTCTCATCTCCCTCTCCATTCAATGGCTTGTACGACAAATAGTTCAACCGACCTCACGGCGCAGGTGGCAGAGCTTCAGCTGGTCACGTCGGGGAGGTTGATTGGGGTTTGGAGTGGGTGAATTAGGTTGGGAAAATGACAGACAGGAAAAGAAAAGGGGATCAATAGATATGTTTAGAATGGATGGTGGAGATTATCATATCAATGAGCACGAGGATCCATGACGTAGCTTTGGATTTTATTTTAAAAAACTTCAACATTCTACGGCGGTTATATGAGAACCGACGTAAAAGTGGTGGCAGCTGAATTTAACGGCGGTTCCTAAGAAACCGCCGTAGAATACCTAAGTTTGTAAGGCGGTTTTTGAAAATAGGCGTAGATTTACATCAATTTTACGGCGATTTATATAAAACCGCCGTAGATTTTACATCACCTTTACGGTGGTTCTTAGAAAACCACCGTTAAAATCTGAATCCTATTTTAACGTCGTTTTTTTTGAAAACCGCCGTAAAAAAACCTTTTTAACGGCGGTTATTGCCATAACCGCCGTTAAAGGTAATTTTAAGACGGTTTTCAGAAAACCGCCTTTAATTAACAGCCTTAGAAAGCTGTTTCTGTAGTAGTGGAGGATCGTTATAACCATGCTCTAGTCACTCCTAGCACATATGATACGATCACACCGAAAAGTTATGACGACAAAGAAGGCTCTTATGCAGGAGTACTCTGAGGCAAATATTCCAACGCATACGTAGATTAACTAATGCTAAATGAAGTCGGTGATCCTTCAGCAATTGGATGTTTAGTAAAGGACATATATAATTATAGAAGTGTACTGAAAGTCGAAATTAAGGGGTGCGATGCTCAAACCATGATTCATCACTTTGAGACAGAGAAAGAGAGAAATGATGCTTACTTCTACAGTTATGACACTGATAGTGACAGAACTATGACAAGATGCTTTTGGGCTGATAGTGATTCTAGGAACTCATTCGCTATTTTTGGAGATGCAATCATTTTTTACACTACTTACGGTACAAATAAGTACGAATGGTATTTTGCCCCATTCGTAGGAGTCAACATTCTTCGCCTGACTATACTCTTTGGGTGTGGTTTGTTTTCTGATCAGTCGATAGAGTCACTTGTGTGGATGTTCAATAAATATTTAGAGGCCATGCCATATAATGCACAACCTAAAGTTATTTTAACTGATCAGGATGCTGCAGTCCCTCGAGTAATTGTTGTGATTCTCCCTGGCACAATCTATCATCATTTTTTGTGGCACATATTGAAAATGTTTCCTATTAAGATGAATGTTTAAATGCATGGAAATCTACATCGTGAGCTCGTAGGAATTATTATGGACTCAGAATCACCTGAAGAGTTTGAGGCTCGATGGACGGAGAAAACAAGTGTTCCTGAGTTAGAAAGAAATAAGTGGCTTCTAGATATTTATTCCATTAGACGCCAATGGGTTTCCGCATTTGTGAGGCAATTTTTCACCACTGGGATGTTGAGCAGTCAAAGGGTCGAAAGTAATCATTCGCTCCTGAAGAGATATCTCTAGAAGAATTATTCCTTGATCGATGTCGTGATACGTATTACGAGAGCTATTGTTCATCAACGACATCGTGAGCTTGAAAAATGCTTTCGTGACCTGAATAAAACTCCGAGGGCATTCATGAGTTATTAAATGGAGATGCAAATGGACAACACTTACACCAAGACTGTGTTTAGTGTGTTCCAAAAGGAGTTTGCAGAGTGCGCTCGATACACATGTCACATGGCACATAGTATTGACAAGTCAATGACATTCGAGGTCAGAATGCTTGATCTTCGAGTTAGCCGTGAGAGGCATCATGAGTTGACAAGTAATATTTTAACTGATTGACTATCATGCAGTTGTCGAATGTTTGAGTTCAAGGGGATATCGCATCATCATATATTGTATGGATGAGAGTTGAGCAAGTGATAGTTTTGCCCGGGCACTATATTTTTCATCTTTGGACGAAGAGTGCGGAGAATAATCCATTGTATGAGCCTAAAACATACACATTTACTGGAAAGTCATTGCAATCTAGAAGAGCGCACCTTAAACAGTTGGTAATGGAGGTTGTCGTGCAGCATCGTTGACAGAGGCACGCAGTACCTACTTCGCCAACTTGTTAAAGACTAGGAACGCAATAATAACTGGAATGTATAATGAAGGTACTCTTATACCATAAAGAGGGAGTAGTATGAGCGTGGCATAGGTTACTAAAATTAAGGATCCCGAGTGGGTGAAAAATACAGGTACTAGAAAAGGTTGGAATCTATAAAAGAACGAGCAACTTCATAGCGTAGTAGGCATTATAGTAGATGTGGCGATAATTTGTACATATTTATGTGTGATTTTCGTGTATTTTTGTGTCTTTTCGTGTGTACTTTAGTCGATTTTTAGTTGTATTTTGTCCCATTTTTCCTTATTTTGCGTCTTCGTAACTTTTGTCGTTTTTTTAGTATTTTTCGTATTTCTCTTACTTTTTATAGATTTTTATGTTATTTTACTTTTCTTCGTTTTAGGAAGTCGATCAAGCCTAAAAACATTCCCGAGGATCACAACTAGCTCGATTTATTGAAAACACGACTCTAACCTGCAAAGTACAACCATCAATCAATGCACCATCGATGCCCAGCCGACTTGCCATCGATGCGTCATAGACGCGCCATCGACGGGGTTATTTTCCAGCATCGGTGGTCAGGCTATTTTGGACGAAATGACCATTTTGCCCACACTTCCTCTCCTATAAATAAAACTGTAACGCCCCGATTTCGATAATTGTAAATAGATTTACATTTTAAATAATAATAAGAATCTAGGCGTCACAAATAAATGTCGAATTTCATAACAACAACATAATAAATTCAGAATTTCAAAATGATCAAGTTTACGCAGCGGAATATTTAAAACAATAAAAACCAAATTTGCTATCAGTGGAAAACGATAGCTAAATTACGATTTAGGTCTAGTTCCACATTCTTTTAAAAGCATACAAAACAAAACGGATAACTAGTATCCTTTTCCCTTCCTCATTTCTCATTCACTCGATATTCTCGTTTGACCTGAAAGAAAAACATCGTTGATTTGGGATGAGTTCAACGTACTCAATAGTTACACCGACATACCTCATGCAAAATTATACAAACTCAGAAATAGTACAATTAACCATAGAATTCATAATTTTACTTTGGAAGACAGTTGACTGCAGCTAAAACGCGGCGGGTTTCCCCTATAACCCTTTTCCCCGGTCATAGGCTTCCCCGATGACCCTTTTCCCCCGGTCATAGGCACTTAAGGCCCCTGGTTTTAATCATTGGATATAGCACGCTGGGATAAACCCAATGACCCTTTTCCCCGGTCACGGACAACTTTTGCAGTCCACGGCTATATTATTTTATAAACATAGAATTTCATGATACACATTGCACATATATTTGAGCACATAGAAATTAATATAAGACAGGTCGGTGGTCCCTACCTCGTAAATAGAATTGTGAAAAAGTCGAGTGAATGCGCGTGGTTGATTCCTATGTCCCGATTTCCACGTCACCTAATCATTTGAAAGATATACTTAATTAGTATATATATAATTGAATAATTTTTAAAATATTAATATATAATATATTTATTTATTTATTTAAAATACAAAATATAATATTAAAATAAATAATAATGGACTCAATTGAAATTTAATAAGTTTTATTGGGCTTGGATCGAAATTTCGAAAAGGTGGAGGGTCGAAATTGAGGTTTTGGATCAATTGGGGGCTCAATTGGGGTTTCGATGGAATTAGGGATTCAATTGAACTAGAACAAAAGCTTTGGGGTCAATTGAAGTGGTTAGAAAGCTGGGGGTCAATTTGTATTTTTGGAAAGTTTGGATTAAAAAACAGCCCTAAATCCTTCAATCACGCCCGTATCCTTTTCTTCCTTTCTTTCTTTCGTTTCTCCAAAACTGGGAGCCGGCAAATTTGGGAAAATCAGTGGAACGGTCCAATTTCTTCTCTCCTTCGATTGCGACTGGACAATCCAACGGCGGAAATCGGCGACTTCGGGCAGAGGCCTGGCGGCGACGGCTTGCTTTGACGATAGTGGCAAGGCATGGCCGACCTTCCTCCCCGTGGCCACAATTGGACAGAAATGGCGAGCTGTAGTTCGGGCTTTTGAATCGGGCCACCGGTTTAGCAGCGGCTCAAATCGAAGGCGGCGGCAGCTGTGGGGCGTCGACGAGGCGGCGGTGGACCTTATCCTCTCGACAGCAAACATCAATGGAAGTTCTCGGCTGAGAAAACCGGCGATGGCGAGTCGGCTTGAGGGTTTGCCGGTTTTTCCTTCGTTGGCGGCTGAAAACGACGGTTGTGGGTGGCTGAAATTGGAGAGTGGCTAGACGCATCGTGGTTTCGGCGATGGCGAGGTTCGGCTGCGGCTGGGTGGCGATTACTGGGCCGGCAGTGGGTTGTTTGCCGGCGAAGATAGTGGTGGCTCTCGGGTCTTGTACTGGCCGGAGCAGGGTCTCGTCAGTTTTAGGCAGCGAAGAGTCGGTGGGGATGGTTTTGATGGTTCGATATGGTGACGGTGGTTTTGAGAAAGGCAACAGCCTTTTGCCTGACTCGGCCGTTAATGTGGCTATTCGGGCCCTTCCAATGTTGGTTTGGTTTGAGGTTTTGGGTTGTGGAAAATCAGTGGTGGTTCGGCCGGGAAAGAAAAGTTTGTTTTGGAGTGGTTCCGTTTTTGGTTTTGGAAGCTGTAGGATATGAATTAATGAAAGATACAATCCTTTACCTGTTTGCCTTGAGATTTTGTTTCATTCACATTTTGTTGCTTGTTGTGTACAGAAAAAATTTGAATGAATGTTGGTTGGCTTTGAAGTTGTTTTTGTGAAGGACTAGTGGTGTTTGTGGCTGTGGACGTGTAGAGAAGGAGAAATGGGGTGGATAAGGTTGGACTACTTTTAAAACAAGATCAAACATTTTTCTTGAAAGGGTAGGGTTTTGGTTCTTGGTGGGCTTGGGCCTAGTTTAAGACATTGGGCCTTGTGGGGCTTAGTTAAAAAGTTCGGTAGTCGAGAATGATTAAAAACGACCCAATGGATTAACTGAATAATTAATTGAATAAATTTCTAATAATTATACTAATTTCTTAAAAGTTAAGAATTATAATTTAAGTGAATAAATAAATAAATTACTAAATAGTTATAATTATTTTCTTTAAAGTTTTTAATATAATTATTTGAAAACGAACCATAAATTCGTTTAAATAGAATTCTTAGATTATTTAAAACTAAAATAGAAAATTCGTTTATGGCGACGAGCTTGGGACTAGGATCATATTTCTAATGCACAATGATAAATAAAATAGAAATATGAAAATATGAAATTGATGCATGGGTGTTACAACCTACCCTCCTTAGAAAAATTTTGTCCTCAAAATTCTGCACTTACCCGGAATGCCGAAATTTGGGTACTTCGACTTGAACTCCTCCTCTTGTTCCCAAGTGGCCTCATTCATCCCATGACGTCTCCATTGCACCTTGATCAAAGCTATTTTCTTGTTCCTCAATCGATGTATCTTGCGATCCAGAATCGCTTCCGGAGCTTCTTCATAAGTTAAATCCTTATTAACCTCCAACTCTTCGTAYCTCACAATGTGGTGCGGATCGTAGACATACTTTCTTAACATCGACACATGGAAGACGTTATGAATGCTCGATAAACTTGGTGGTAGCGCAAGCTCATAGGCTAATTCTCCGATTCTCTTGAGAATTTCAAACGGCCCTATGAATCTTGGTTTCAACTTCCCTTTCTGACCAAATCTCACTACATCTCGAATTGGTGCTACCTTCAAAAACACTTTATCGCCCACTTCAAGATTTAGATCCTTTCTTCGACGGTCCGCATAAGATTTCTGCCGATCCTGCGCAGTTTTAATTCGATCTCGGATCGTGGCAATGTGTTTAACCGTCTCTCGTACTAGTTCGGGGCCCAAAATCTTTCTCTCACCTACTTCGTCCCAATAAAGAGGAGATCTACACTTTCTCCCGTACAGAGCCTCGTAGGGAGCCATACCAATAGTAGATTGATAACTGTTATTGTAAGCGAATTCCACCAACGGTAGTAAAGCTTCCCACTGACTTCCCAAGTCGAGTATGCAGGTCCTCAACATATCCTCCATGATTTGGTTAGTCCTTTCAGTTTGACCGTCTGTTTGTGGGTGATAAGCTGTGCTGAACTTCAGTTTAGTGCCCAAAGCATTTTGCAAACTCTTCCAAAAGTTCGAAGTGAACCTCATATCTCTATCTGACACAATCGAGACCGGTACTCCGTGCAACTTAACGATTTCCCAAATATAGATTTGAGCATATTGTTCCATGTTGAATGTCATCTTGACCGGTAAAAAGTGGGCCGACTTGGTTAAACGATCTACTATCACCCACACCGCCTTGTTACCTCTCGTCGATGGCGGTAAACCTACTACAAAATCCATCGAGATATGCTCCCACTTCCATTCTGGAATCTCTAGTGGTCTCAACAAACCTGATGGTCGTTGATGTTCGGCCTTAACTTGCTGACAAACTAGACACTTTCCCACAAAAGTGGCAATGTCTCTTTTCATGCTCCTCCACCAAAACACTGTCTTTAAATCCTTATACATCTTAGTACTACCAGGATGTGCAGTGTAAGGAGTACAATGGGCTTCTTCCAAAATCTCTTTCCTTAGACCCTCGTCCTTTGGAACACATTCTCCTTTCGTAAAACAAAACTCCATCGTCTGCTAAAACAAAACCTTTGATGGTCCCTTTTCGCACTTTCTCCTTCATTTTGTTTATGAAACCATCCTGGGTTTGAATTTCCTTGATCCTTTCTCTCAACGTTGGTTGCACCACTAAGGATGATAAGATCGCCTTTGTATTCTTTGGAGGTATCACCATCTCGATCTTCATCTTGGCGAACTCCTCAACCAACTTATCTTGTTCAGAAGGTAAACTCATCAGTCCTCCTTTACGACTCAACGCATCGGCTACCACGTTCGCCTTCCCTGGATGGTAGTTAATGGTGCAGTCATAGTCTTTAACCAATTCCAACCATCTTCTTTGACGCATATTCAGCTCCTTCTGAGTGAACAAATACTTCAAGCTCTTA
>BMAC01000113.1:1574849-1625304 GCA_014905375.1 Phtheirospermum japonicum
AAAGTTGACATTAAAGTTTAAAACTTTAAGGAAAATAACAAGCAACAAAGAGTAGATCTAAGATTTAACCTAAAACTATGCATGAAAATAAAATTGCAAATAAAGCATAGGAAAAACTTAAAATCAAGACGATCTAAGACTCGATCTATGATCTAGATGTGTCACTCATCTAGATTCCATATCCAATTCTTAAGATCTAACATGAATTCAAGGTGCTAAGACAAAAAGCATATAATGAAGAACAAGCATGGAAATGAAGAACAAAGCATGGAAATAAAGGATAAAACATGAAATTGAAAGGAAACTTACTTGAATTAAGAAATGAAATAAACCTTCAATGTAATTGCATCAAAAGCAACAATCCAAAGGAGTATTTGGATTCTTCTTAGGCTTACAAACCCAAGGCCAAGCATGAAAGTAAATCTAAATCTAGAAAAGACATTACATTAAAGCTTGAAATTAAATCTAAAACCTAAGAGAGAAGATCATCCAAGAGCTTGATTGAAATTTGATCCCAAACCCAAGTTAGGGTTGGGAAGGGAGTTCTTTACTCAATGGAGCAAGATGTAGGCTTTATATACTTGTTTGTAAGGGCAAAACCGTCAAAAATGCCCAAATCGCCGAGCTCCCAGCGTTGCAGTCGATCGACTGAAAGGCTGTCGATCGACTTCCAGGCCAAAATGCGGAACCTACTGTCCTGCAGTCGATTTCGGGGCTTTTCAGTCGATCCGGCAGTCGATTTCTGACTTTGATGTCGATCCTCGATGCTTTCGACTCGAATTTCTCATTTTTCGATCCAAATCGTCCGCCGAGCGAATGTAATCCTTCTAGCCACCTACAAAACAAGAATTTGAACTTAAAAACCCAAAAATAGCACAAACATCTCACATATTGCACTCTTAAATCCAAAAAGAGAATAAACAAGAAAAGTCCTAAAACCTAACGAAAAATTACTCAAAACTATTAGACACGACTCTAAACCTTAACTAAAAACACGAGGAAAAACACAACAATTACATGCAAAACAGGAGCTCACACCGCCAAACAACTCATACGGATCAGGATTTTGAGCACTATTGATGGCACCAATCTGGGTATTGTAAGCATGAGGACTTCCATACGGGCTGGGATTTGGATTTTGCATGCTCAGACATTGATTAGGAGCACCATAACCCTCGTAAGGACTATTCATACCCATGTAACCATTATACCCAACATGGTTTGCACCATGCCTTCCCATGTTGGGTTGCCCATAGCCGAATCCACCATTGGCAACGTGGTTTGCACCCCTCCCACGTTGCCAAGGCCATTATACAACATCGCATTCCCAACATGGTTTGCACCATGCCCTCCCATGTTAGGAATGTATCCACCATAGATATACGTACCTAACATACTAAACAAAAACGTCAAATAACAAAGAAAGCTAAAAACACAATGAAACCACAAACAAATCGAAAGCCTTAACCAAGCCGAGTCGCAACAACCCCATTTTGTTAGAAGAGTTTTTGTGGTGATGAATAAATCATCGGGTTCATGGCTTGGTGTTATTGGAATTCGATTCAAATAAATGATTCAATGTGTTTCATGCTTGAAGAAATAAAAGGAAAATGAAAAATAAAGCAATTAAGCTAACTAAACTACACTAGAAACTGAAATAGCAAGTGGGTCAAATGCCTTGTCGGATGCAAAAATATAGAAAATGCAAGCAAATAATGAAATCAAGCAAAAACAAGCATGTTTCACCAAGTACAAGCATGCAAGCACAAGGTACAACTATGCATAAAAACTCAAATAATGCAAATAACCAAAAATCGAAAGCATGGATGGGAAAAGCAAGAAAAATTGACATGAAAGTTTAAAACTTTATGGAAATGACAAGCAATAAAGAGTAGATCTAGATTTAGCCCTAAACCATGCATGAAAATAAAAAACCAAAATAAAGCATAGGAAAAACTCGAAATAAAAACGATCAAGGACTCGATCTATGATCTCGGTGTGTCACTCACCTAGATTCCATAGCCAATTCACAAGATCAAGCAACAATTCTAATAGCTAAGGCAAAAAGCATAAAATGAAGAACAAGCATGGAAATGAAGAACAAAGCATGGAATTAAAGCATAAAACATGAAATTGAAAGGAAACTTACTTGAATTAAGAAATGAAACAAGCTTGAATTTAATTGCATCAAATTAAACAATTCAAGGGAGTACTTGAATTCTTCTTAGGCTTACGAAACCAAGGCCAAGCATGAAAGTAAATCTAAATCTAGAAAAGAAATTACATCAAAGATTGAAATTAAATCTAAAACCTAAGGAAAGAGAAAATTGTCAAGAGATTGTGAGTAATTTGATCCCAAACCCTAGTTAGGGTTGGGTGGAGAGTGGTATTTGTCATTGGTGCAAGATGTGGGCTTTATATAGTTGTTTGTAGGGGCAAAAATGTCAAAAACACCAAAGTTCCCGTAGCCCTAAGCGTCGCAGTCGATCGACTGCTGGGGTGTCGATTGACTGCATGTCGATCGACAACCCTGCTTCAAGGGGTTGGCTACTGCCCGGCAGTCGATTCGGGGCTCTTTCAGTCGATATGTGATCAGTCGGTTGACTTTTAATCGACCGGGCAGTCGATTTGGAGCTTTTCAGTCGATCCTGGATGCTTTCAGCTCGAACTTCTCTTTTTCCGGTCCAAAACGTCCGCCGAGCGAATATAGGCCTTTTAACTACCTACAAAATAAGAATTCAAACTTAAATACCCAAAAATAGCACAAACATCTCACACTTTGTACACTTTAATCCTAGAAGCAAATAAACAAGAAAATGACCTAAGAACTAGAATAAATGACTCAAAACGACTAAAGACAACGCTAAACTCTAACTAAAAATACTAGGAAAAACACAATAATTACATGCAAAACAGTAGCTTAGTTTCAATTCATGTTTTTCTCATTTGAACGATGAAATGCTCCAATTCTGATTAGTAAGATTTCATTTCCTTTTGTTTATTATTCTAATTTCTTGTTATTTTGTTTATGAATTTTCTTGTGGCTTTGTGATGTTCTTGATTCGTAGTTGTGTTTCTTGCGTTTCTCATGTTTTATGTTATATAATTGATAGAAATCCATATGGTAATAATTGTTGTTCTTCAAAAATCATTTTCCATTGTTGTGTTCTTTGAAGCTTTTCATCTATTTAGTCATGTTCATGCTGCGTTGAGTTTTAGTTATTGTGTTTCTTGATGATTGTTGGTTAGAACCACCAATCGGTATTGTTAAGCATTTAATCTACAAGTTGGGATTGACAACTCCAACTTTTAGACTAAGTGTTCAATCAAATGCCAATTGATCGTGGAGATGATTCTAGAGTCCTAGACTCCCATTTTATAAATCTTTTCAAGTTTTCAATTTCATTTCTCGTCATTTAAATTACCCTCTTAGATATTACCACTTTTCAAACCAAAGTTTGACCGAGTGTTTAATATAGCTTTTTCATTTTTTTTTATCCGTGAATCAAACGCGAAAATTGCTTCCGATTAACCCTCCTAGAGAGATTCGACTCGAGTCAAACTTACCACTTACAATTACTACGTTCTCTTGCGGACGAACTTTTATTTTAATAATAAAAATAGATAAGTGTAAAAAGTTCGATTCAAGCGAGATAGGACATGACTTGAGAACATGTCAAGCATAGACTCAAATGTATGTGATGCACCATCAAAGTAAATTATCATATTCTAAATAACTTACTGCCTCTTTTTTCCCTTTTGTTTTCAAAGTAAAATTTTGTTTTTAATATATAAGTCAACACTAGTGCAGAAACTGCATTATAGAACAGAACATCCTGGTGCATCCAGAAGGGTATTTAAAATACTGTTCTAGATTAAAATTTCTAGAACGGTATTTGAAATTACCGTTCTGGATAGATGATTTTCTAGAACGATTTTAAAATACCGTTTTGGAAAGTATACATTCCAGAACGGTAATGAAAAAACTGTTCTGGATTATGAGTCAATCCAAAACAGTATTCGAATAACGTTCTGGAATGTGTACATTCCAGAACATTATTATAATACCATTTTGGAATGTACGTCAATCCAGAACGGTTTTTTAGAAAACCATTCTAGAAAGTCTTTTTAATTAAATACCGCGTAAATGAAATTTTTTGCCGCCCATATTTTTACTTTCCAGAATGTTATTTTATTATCGTTCTGGAATATATGTCAATCCAGAACGGTTTTGTGAAAATCGTTCTCGAAAGGCTCGCCGATACAGAACAGTATTTTAAATACCGTTCTCATTTTCCATTTACCAATGAAATAATTTCAGCTGTTTTTCATCCATACATTTTCAGCCAATTTGTCAAACACCTTTCCCTCATCTCATCACCCCACTTTTCTTTATTCCCCTTCAAGAAAAAATTTTCGCCGCTCCCAGTTCGCTCCGCCCGCCGTATCACACCTGAAGAAAACGGTGTATAATTGTGGGGTGAATTGCCCGCGTTCTCTTGCAGATTCGAAACCATTGCCGATTTGGAAGGCGGTCTCTGTCATGTTATCTTCTTCTTCTAGGGTTTATGTTTTGTTCACTTTTACTTTACTTGAATCTCCTCTATTAATATTCGCCTTCTTCCTTTTACTCGTGTTCGTCACTTTCATCCTCATCTCAAACTCCCAGTCCCAAATCCCATCACCACGAATCTCACCCAGCCCGACCCGTTCTTACCCATATTTGTACTGTACAATATTATGCATGTTCCTTATATTTTAAAATCTCATCAAATGCATTAATCACCAATGTGTTCCTCAGAATACCATCAACATTGAATATGTGAAATATATGATATTATGAACCATTATGACTTTGTCTGTATGGAATTTGATAGGATTTTAGATTATGAAAAGGTTAATCCTATTAATTGTAATTTTATGTTTAGTAGATTTGCCTGTCTAGGACTCTTGTGTTAGTTAGGATGTTAGTAGACATAGGAGTCCTTATCTCTTAAGTCATCTTAAAGATATAATCATCAAGACCTTGGTGTGTGGAACAAGGACTCCTTCAAAGAGATGTCACTACAAAAGCTTGACCTTTTTCATTTGGAAAGATCACGAAACAGAGGAAGAGAAAAACAGAAACTTCCTAATTCTCTTCTGCTCAAGTTTTATGTTGATCCTTCGAAGTTCAAAGTGTACGAACGAGAAGAATTTTTAAAGAGCAGATTTGTTTTTATTTATTTTTGTAATATTGCTAGAATCCTCTTGATTGGATCTGCAAACATTTCTAGTGATATTTCTTTTGGTCTACGGTCGCGTTCTGTGAGTTACTTTGACTCACAGACAAAAATTATTCTCAGCGTTATTTTGTTATTCTGCACACATGTTGGTAAAAATGTTCAGGCATTTTTACTAACACCTGACGTTCAGTCTTGTCATTGACGCCTTCAAATCTTTCAATTGGTATTAAGAGCCATCACTTGACCTTACTAAGTGAATATCCTGCGGAAGTTGAAGGACAACAATGGACAACACAATGAACTCTGCGATCCGACCTCCTGTGTTGGATGGAACAAATTATGCAATCTGGAAAATCAGGATGCGATCATATATCAAAACAATGGATGAAAGATCCTGGCGTGCAATCCTAACTGGATGGGAGGCTCCCAGGAGAGATGATCCAGATGGTGACATTATTTTGAAAAATGAGGTTGATTGGACTGTAGAAGAACTTGCCACTTCTAATGCCAACACCAAAGCCTTGAATGCTATCTACAGCTTTGTGGATGTGTCCTTATTCAGAATCATCTCCAATCTACAAACGGCCAAAGAAGCGTGGGAAGCACTTCAATTTTTCTGTGAAGGATCCAGAGGAGTCCAGAGAACCAAACTCAGAATGCTAGCAACACAATTTGAAGTGCTAAGAATGGAAGAAAATGAAACCATCGACAGCTACAGTGCAAAGCTTCTGGATATTTCGAATGAATGTCAATCTCTGGGATCTCCCATTTCAAATGAAAGGCTTGTGAGCAAATTCCTGCATTCTGTAATGGAAAAGTCTGATACGAAAATCACTGCCATTGAAGAAGCCAAAGACACCTCCCTTATGAGGTTTAATGAACTAGTTGGCTCATTAAAGACCTATGAAATGGAAAAGATTATTAAGCAGCCAAAAGGAAGAAGCATCGCCCTGATCTCTACTCCAGATTCTGAAGATGAAGACATTGACCTTGATGCCATAGCACACGAGGTCAAATATGCGAATTTGGATGCAGATGGCATAGCCCTCATCACCAGAAAATTCAGTGATTTCTTGAAGAAAAAGATCATCTCAAGAAAACCCCTGAACAGGCATGTCAAGTCATCATCTGAACCCCGCACTCCTCAATTCTCAGGACAACTTTCTAGTAGGTTTCAAAGAAGAGATTCAACACCGTCGAGTGCGAAACCTGAACCAAGGAATCAAAACAGTACCAAGGACCTGGACACTGTTCAGTGTCATAAGTGCAGGGGATTCGGACACTATAGGTATGAATGTGCAAATACCTTAAGGAAGAAGAATTTCATCGCTATGAGTTACGGAGAAGATGATGAGGAACCAAAAGAAACCAAAGTAGTTGCTGCTATGAGTGCCCATGTTGTCTGGGATAACACTAACAGTCTGAGTAACATTATGTGCCTCAACTCTGTCACCACAACTGAAGACGATGAAGAATTTGCCACTGCCTACGAAGAGCTATATGAGAATTGGTGCCAACTACTTCAGAAGGTAAAGGCTCTCTCTAAAGAAAATGAGAGACTATTACGAGCTGACAAGGAACAACAGTCCGTGGTGTTGCGTCTAGAGGCTCTCTTGACCAAACGAGAAGAAGAGCTGGATAGAACCAGAGGCGATCTCTCTGCTGCCATGACGACACTCAAGAAACTCAACACTGGATCAACCAAACTTGATGAAATTCTGTCTATTAGAACCCTGTTCAGACATGGGATAGGCTTTGAGAGTCCAGTTTTTGTCAAAGAAGGTGATAAGTCCTCCGAAGGATCTATCTCTACGAGGAAAAACAAGCGAAGAAAATGCACCTACATCTGTCATCACTGCTCAAAACCAGGACATATCAGACCATTTTGCAAAAAACTCAAGTCAGAGAGAACTTCTCCTTCAAGAAAAACAATGCCAGTGGAGAAATGTCCCAACATTCGGACTAACAACACTCGCAAAAACAGAATGGTATGGGTAAAGAAGGAAGACACTCAGTGCAACATGATTTATGTCTCTCTAAAGTCCGGAGTTAAGGACTCATGGTACTTTGACAGTGGGTGTTCAAGACACATGACAGGATCTACTGAACACTTGACCAACATTGTTCAGCACAAAGGAGGCAAAGTCCAGTATGGTGGAGGAGCACATGGTGAGATTGTAGGAAAAGGCACTCTAAATGTTGAAGGGTTGCCTAAACTCCAGGATGTACTTCTTGTCAAGGGACTTGCGGCCAACCTTATAAGCGTTAGTCAACTTTGTGATGATAACCTTCACGTAAAGTTTAGCCGGGACACTTGTGAAGTCTTTGACAACAAAAATTGCTGCATCCTCACTGGAACCCGTACTACAAATAATTGTTACAAAGTAAACTGCAAGGTCTGGTGTCAAAGTGTGCAATCTTTTGAGACCGAACTGTGGCATAAAAAAATGGGTCACGTGAATTATAAGATGATGGGCAAACTTGTTAAGTCAGAAGCAGTAAGAGGAGTTCCCAAGTTAATCATCAACAAGCCATCCGTGTGTGGAGACTGTCTAAAAGGGAAACAAACCAAGGTGTCTCATCCAGCAACCCAACACTTCAACACCACTCGATGCCTGGAATTGCTCCACATGGATCTTATGGGTCCTATTGAGGTAGAAAGTATGGGTGGTAAGAAATACTCTTTTGTGATTGTTGATGATTTCTCTCGGTTCACGTGGATTGAATTCCTTCGAGAAAAATCTGAAATGTTTGAAAGTTTTCGAAAATTGTCAAAATGTGTCAGTAACAAATATTCCTTGTAAATTGGCCGAATCAGGACTGATCACGGTAAAGAGTTTGAAAACTCGTCTTTTCAAAATTTTTGTGATAAGTATAGAATTTCTCACGAGTTCTCCTCACCAATTACGCCTCAACAAAATAGAATTGGTGAGCGTAAAAATCGGTCCTTACAAGAGATGGCTCGAACAATGTTAATTTCAAAAAATTTGGCAAAAAGGTTTTGGGCTGAAGCTCTTAATACAGCATGTCATATTTCTAATCGAGTCTATTTTAGGGTGGGAACAATTAAAACTCCCTATGAGATTCTAGTTGGAAATAAACCTAACCTGAAATACTTTCATGTCTTTGGTTGCGTCTGCTATATTTTGAATGATAGATCCCACCTAAAAAAGTTTGATTCTAAAAGTTACAAGTGTTTTTTTTTTTTGGGATATTCAGTAAATAGCCACGCTTTTCGGGTGTTTAATCTAAGAACTCGTACTATGATTGAGTCTGTGAATGTCAGGTTCGATGAACTTACTGCCATCTCGGGAATTTTGATGAGGATGATGTGGGTGATTTTGTTCAAAGTTCACAAGAATCTCCTTTACTAACCCCGAGGGAGATGTCTGAAACTGCACCCAATGTTACTGAAAATGCTGAAACACTTGAACCAACATCGCAGTCGCAGACTGACATCAATGGTGAAACTTCTGAGTCTGATGAGACCAATCTACTGAGATAATCTCTGCATCTCCAGACAGAGATATATCTTCCGGAATACAGAAGAATTATCCCCCATCTCAAGTCATTGGGTCTTTGAATGAAAGAAGCACGCGAAAGAAACAAATCAATTTCAAGGAAATGGTGAAACTGGTATGTATGGCCTCATGCTGCTCTCTAACCAATCACTCTTGTTTTGTGTCCACCATAGAGCCCAGGAAGGTGAAGGAAGCTCTCAATGACGAATATTAGATAAACGCCATGCAAGAAGAATTAGATCGGTTTGCCAAGAATGACGTATGGGACTTGGTACCACGACCACATGGAGGAAACATCATTGGAACAAAGTGGATCTTTCGAAACAAAACTGATGAACTGGGAAATGTAGTAAGAAACAAATCCAGACTCGTGGCTCAAGGTTACACTCAGGTAGAAGGTATAGACTTTGATGAATTCTTTGCTCCCGTAGCTAGAATTGAGTCAATTAGATTACTACTTGCAATTGCTTGTCATTTAAACATTACTCTTCACCAAATGGATATCAAAAGTGCCTTTTTAAATGGTGTTCTAAATGAAGAATCCTATGTTGAGCAACCCAAGGGTTTTGAGGGTCCTCACAGACCACACTATGTTTTCAAACTAAAAAAGGCCCTTTATGGACTAAAACAAGCACCTAGGGCTTGGTACGAGAGGCTCACTCAACATCTTCTTCAAATGAATTTTAAACGTGGTGAAGTTGACAAAACCCTGTTCATTTTCAAAAACAATCTCAAGATGCTAATTGCTCAAATCTATGTTGATGACATTGTGTTCGGTTCTAACTGTGATGAGCTACTCAACGACTTCGTGACAAGTATGTCTACCACCTTCGAGATGAGCATGGAAGGTGAGTTATCGTTCTTTTTGGTTTTACAAATTAAACAATTTAAAAATGGAATTTTCTTATCTCAGGCAAAGTATGCAAAGAATCTGGTGAAGCGCTTTGGTCTCGACAATGCCAAACACATGAAGACCCCCATGGGATCGAGCCAAGAATTGTCAAGGAGCGATGTTAGTGAAAGTGTTGATCACACTGTGTACAGAAGCATGATTGGCAGCCTCTTGTACTTAACTGCAAGTCGACCAGATATCATGTATAACGTCTGTTTGTGCGCTTGTTATCAGGCTGATCCAAAAGAAACTCACCTAAAAGCACTTAAACGCATAATTAGATGCATAGATGGAACTTGTAAACTAGGAATCTGGTATACAAAGGACACTAATTCTAATCTTGTTGGATATACTGATTCTGATTGGGCAAGTGATGCTGATGATAGGAAGAGCACGACAGGTGGTTACTTCTTTTTAGGCAACAATCTGGTCTCGTGGTACAGCAAGAAGCAGAATTGCGTCTCATTATCAACAGCTGAGGCTGAGTATGTGGCTGCAGGTAGTGCTTGTACCCAGCTACTCTGGATGAAACAGATGATAGAGGAGTATGGGTTACAAAGTAACGTTCTTACTGTTTTGTGTGATAACTCAAGTGCAATTGATATCTCAAGGAACCCAGTACAACACTCTCGAACAAAACACATAAACATCCGGCATCATTTCATTCGAGATTTGGTTGAGAGAAATGTTGTGAGTATTGAGCATATTGGAACTGAACATCAACTGGCTGACATTTTCACCAAAGCATTAGACTACGAGGGATCTTCCAGATTAAAGAAGTCCCTCAGCTTATGTGCTTTTTGATTCTGTTAGTAAAAATGCTACAACACATCTAGCAACATCAGCTGCAGCATACCACTTTCGACATCAACTGCAGGAGCGTGAACAGTTTAAGTGTGTTGTCAGAAGGTGCTGGAGGTTTCGAAATAAACAATTGTGAGCTGTCTTTTGCAGAAACAAGTTTTCTCTCGGTGTGCATAAAAATTTCGTTATATAAGTTTGGAGGATGTCCCAGCAAGTTATTCACGAATGACTGTTTTCTTCTAGCCAATGTGCTGAAAAAAATTAAATTAAATCTCCTCAAATGGATTGATTATATGCTGATTGAGTGGAGATCCCTTTTACTCCCAGGACACAAATATCCGCAAACACAAATGACACTGTCATTCGCCGAGTTAAGAATTGGCAGCTCATTGACTTTGTTGATCGAATGTCAGTACAAATGCCATCACACTAGGAACCAACACTTACTGCTCTTGTGAACTATATATGTTTTTCTTCTCTAGGTCATATCTTTTTAGGCATACCTTTAGGACATTCATGTTTGGTTAAATCTGTTCTTAAAGTTGTTTTTGGTATAGCTATGCTCATAAAAAAATTCTGTTTTTCTCTTACTCAAATCTCATTTTTTTAATGCCTTATAGTCAAGTGGGTTAAAATCGGAGTCTTGTGGACCTGAGTTGTTTTTGCTTGTTTCGTAATTGATAATTGGGCTTCTTCAATGGGCCTGTCACTTCAAATCTTTTTTTGATGGTAATCTCTACCGTACACTAAAAACTCACACACTATTTCAAGTGCTCAGTATTTGTCAGGTACATCACTCCATCCAGTCAAAATATCTGTCAAAATCCCTTTTTCACATTCAACTCTCCAAACCAAAGCAAACCCTAATTTCTGTTCATAATGAGTCCGCAGAAATCCAAGGGAACAAAGAAGTCCACTCGCTCTCAGACGGAGAAGGTAAAGACGACGGAGGCCAGTTCTGCCACCGGAACTCTTCCGAGGTACATTCCCCTCGATATTCGAGGCGAACACGAGAATCCATCTGCCATGGATGCAGATGTTGGTAGATCTGCTCCAACACAAGAACCTGACACACAGGTCCCCTCTGAAAATCCATTGACTACTCTTATTCAAATAGCCTCCGGCGAAACAGTGGAACCCACAGCTGCAGTTCTTCCAGGTAACCCTGGGAATGAAATTGATGTAGATAATTTCCCAAATCTAAAATTAATTACAGAATCGTGTGGGAGAATTGGGAATCCACTACTAAAGCACTCTCGACGGTTGAGAGGATTAAAGCCAGGTTACTTACCGGAGGCTGTTCCCAAAAGTCAGTCCAGTGGACCCAGAAATATTCCGCTGGAAAAGATGTCATTTATTGAAGACATGGAGTACTTGACGGACAGTGATGATGAAGACTATGTTCCTCCGGAGGATCTGGTTGATGAAAAGAAGGAAGTTCCGGCAATACCTGTTACCCCTTTCTTCCTTGACTCTGAGGTTGAGATGGTACAAAAGTTTCGCGCCAAGAGGCCGTGTCTCACTTCTCTGAACATGGTTGCGCCTGATTCAGAAACAAGTGAGGTAGTTGATTAGCACGAATTTGTCTTCATTTTTATTAGTATTTTAGTTTATTTTTGCTATTTGTTTTTGGTATAAGTTGGACGATTTAAGCTTAATCTCGTATTCTTATGATTCCAGCTTATTTTACCGCATCTTGATCGTAATTGATACAAGTAGGTGATATTTCGTTATTTTTCACCTTACAGCTAAGTAACCGGAAGAGTTCAACGCGTAATAGACGAGGTTCGATGTTCAAGAAGTGAAGAACAAGCTTTCCGGTGAAACGAGTAGCAAAAGATCGAGAATTAGAGTCAGATGCTCTGTCGCGTCGACTGGCGCGACCGTCGACGCACCGTCGATGTGAGCCATGATCTGCGTCAGTCGATGCAGCATCGACGCACTATCGACGCAACTTGCTGAAGCATCGATGTCGATGCACCGATGTCGATGCAACTTGCTGAAGCGTCGATGTCGACGCACCCAGTCGATGCACCCGCCCAGTCGATGCGCACGCCCAGGCAGCACCGACGCCGAGCACCAGCGCGCGTCAGTCGACGCACCGTTGACGCGACGGCCCATAATTCGAATTTTAGGGTTTCTTGTGTGCCAAGTCATGAAATAACTATATAAACCCTTCATAATTCGGATTAAACAGAGAACCACGATCCAAGACACTTACCTAGGGTTGAGAAACATATTTTCAACTCCCTACAACATATTTTAAAGATCTACGTCGAAGATTCAAGATCCGAAGCACCAAGACGAAGACGGTGGTTCAAGCTCCGATTTTCTCGACCAAGATCAACCATCCATAGTCCGAAATTATAGCAATCGTTTAGCACTTTTTAGACATTAATAAGTTCTCTAAACTTTAGTTATTTCTTTTAGATTAATTCTTAGTTAATTAGAATTAAGCACTTTTATTGCTTTCCGTATGATAATTAGAATCGTTTAAACCATTGAATCGCTGAAGCTTTGAACCTTAGATTTCAATTTTAATAATTAATTAGTTGCTGCGTTTTACCTTCGTTCATGCTTGGTGATGAGATTGTTCATGCTTAGTTCATTTATTGCTTATGCTTGGTTAATTAGTTTATGATATGCAATTGCTTGGGAATTTTAGAATTAATTTTGTTCTTGAGAATTCATATGCTTGATAGTCGTAATCGTAGTTCAATCCATGCTAGTTAATTATAGTTGGGTAATTAGTTTAATTTAATTAGTTCAAGATAGTTAGTTATTGCTTTTTAATCTCGTAGTTATAATTTTCAAAAACCAGATTTATACAAGTTCTCGTGTTAAACATTGTGATTAAACAAACATTAAAAATTCCGAACGTCAGTCCTTGAGAGACGACTCGAGTTAAGTTTGCTAAACCTACACACGACCCCGTTATTTTGCGGGCGAGCTATTAAATTTCTGACAATTATTTATAAAGTAGGCACACGCAAAAGCTCGAATCAGTAGTAACGGAGGATAAATTGGCTGGTGTGGATGCTCCATTGGTGGGTTTACTGTTGAAGTTAGGTAAGGCAATATCTGTCCAGGGTGGCTCAGGTTCAGTGGCTTCAGTTGCTGTTGATGCATGCCCTTCCTCTGCTCAACCTGCATCAGAGTCGAGTCAGTCCTTGGAAAGGACTATTTCTGCAGATGAACCTGATGTGGGTGAAGATGCTGGCACACGCTTACCTGACACTTCTCCTGAGACTGCCAGTTCACCTCCTTCTGCTCCGACTGCTGAGCAAAGTGTCTCCTCTTCAGAATCCACTGCATCTGAAAAATCAGATGATGCTGACTTTGAGGATAAACAGGAAGAGCCCGGAGAGAATGTCACTGATGAGGACGACACAAGGAGCTTTGACCTAGGAGATGACCCTAATGATGAAGAGCTAGATGTGGGTAGTGCTTATGCTCCTCGCTTCTATACTAGTGAAGCCAAGGAGAGATACAACGGCTTGCATAATCGAACTTTGATTGATGAATGACGAGTTGACTTTGGGCTGTTCGAGAAGAAAAATCTGAACAAATTTCTGAGCAGGAAAGGGCTTACTTCTACGGTGACCACTGATGTACCTTATCTGCGAGAAGCTGTTCTGGAGTTTTATGCCAACATGCTTCCCTCGATTTCTAATCCGTTGTCTGAGAGATATGGTAAGGTCTTTGTGCGTGAGCAAATTTACACTTTCACTCCTTCTGTGATAAACTGGTTCTTTGGCACTGTGGACGATGATGAAGGTGCTACGGTTGATGATTTCGATGAGGTGGCCAAATTTCTGACTGGAGGGCAAATAACGAAATGGCCAAAGAGGTTCCTAAGATCTCATCTCACCTCACTTTATTCCGTGCTTCACAAAGTGGCAGTGTGCAATTGGGTTCCGACAACCAACACAACTACAGTTACGCGGTCACAAGGCAAGGCGTTGTTTCAGATTGGGAAGGGAATGCGCTTTAATTTTGGCCAAACTGTTTTTGACCGTGTGATGAAGTTTGCCGACACCACTGCTACAAAAGTCGGTCTGCCTTTTCCCTCGCTTATTTATTCCATTCTTGCCGATCAAGGACTTCAGAAAAACAATGATGAGCATTTTAGCGGGGATCCTGCACTAGTACAAAAACAAGATTCAAGAACAGGGATTTAAGAACGCCTCAGGAGATGGCGTTCTTAAATGTCAGGCGGTGGCATTTTTGTAATAAAAGTGTCACATACGAGAACGTCTTTTTCAAAGACGTTCTGGTATATTGGATATCCAAAATATCGTTAAAAAGATATTCTCGTATGTTAGATATCCAGAAAGTCGTTAAAAACGACGTTCTCGTATGTTAAATATCGAGAACGTCTTTAAAAATGACATTCTCGTATTTTAAATATCGAAAACGTCTTTAGAAATGATGTTTAGGAAAGTATTATTCATAACGTCTTTAAAAAGGCGTTCTCATATGTCATATTATTTTTGGATTAAAATATACCTATAAAATCAATTTTTCTTAATTAAAAAAAAACCCTTTATCCTACCCAGCCCTTCCTCTCCGCCGATCTCGTCTCTGCCATTCCCTTTCCACCAGCCAAAAATTCTTCCAATCACCACCACCAACTGCAATCATCAACCGAAATCCAAACCAGAAGCTATAATTCTCCCCCAATCCCCACCGCCGGTAAAACCTAAAATGTTAAAAAAAAAACCCTCTTCAACTCCTTACCACTCCGCTGCTTTCGATCTTTCGCCGGGTGGCTCTGGTTGTCGTCGTCCTCACACGAAGAGAAGAAAGACGGGAGCGAGGTGAGGAAAACGAGCAAGGCTCCTACGGCGGCCGGAAAACCTGCGACTGTGCCTAATCCACATATCTGCCTTTCTCCTCTGCTCGCCGATTCAACCCCTCCCACCATTCCCAACCACCACACCGACCGTCATTCTCAAGCAGTACTCGAGATATTTGAATTCTTTGAGATCCACTCCTGGTGGTGATGGTGATCTTGATAGCTTGATGAATGGTGTGATCAAGAAGAAGCTCAAGATCATACCAAATAATGTTGAGTAAGTTATTATAGTATATTTTCTCATTTTTTTGTGTGAAAATATATATGTTGCCTTTTGATTTATTAATTTATTTAATCAATGGATGTGTATTATATGTTGATAGTTGGGGAGGACAATCAGATCTTGTTTTTTCAGCACTGGAAGGAGATTTCATGAAACCAAGGATTAGTGAGGTACAAAAAAACAAGAAACCTTTGTGGAATAAATAAATAAACTCAATTAGTTTGACATAAATTACTGATACCACATTAACATGTCACAATTTAATTGTGTAAAACATACACAGATTTTAGGGAGGGCTTGTGAATTTAAATAATAATTAGGTTTTTCTTTTCTTTTTTTTTTTGTAATTAAAATATTAAATCCTTTGTCAATTTTATTGAGGGTCCCCTTGTTAAATTTGCCCATAATTTGCAGGTTGGTCAACTGCTGGCAAAAGGAGTCAATTTCACTATATATAGTGGTCAAGTAAGAGAATTTATTTGTTTGTTTGTTTATATTTTATTCTTTTCCATTAATAATGAGCAAATTTTTTCTTTTTCGTTTTTTAATAATTTTGAATTTCTTTACCTAAAACAAAAATGTGAATAAATCAATATGAGTGGGTTGGTTATTTGTAGTTGGACGTGATTTGCTCAACCAAGGGAACTGAAGCATGGGTCAAAAAGCTCAATTAAGTTTGTTGAGAATTGCTACCTTTTCCTTGTTTACCTTTTTTCCAATTTTATTTTCTTCCAGTTATTTTGAAACTATTTAACGGGTCTACCCATTTGGGTACGAATCGGAGTTTTGGTTCACACAAATCTTCACGGTTGGGTCTCTCAATAATTATATATATATATATATATATGAATATGACAGGTGGGATGGGCTCAGAACATTTTTGCACATGGACAGAACACCAATCTATTGTGGTCAAGAAAAAATAACAAAGGGTTTTTATAAATCCTACATAAATTTACATTTCTACTGGATTCTTGGAGCGGGTCACTTTGTAAGTTATCTTATTTATTTCTGTCATCAGAATTTTATGATTATGACTCAATAATGAATGTCCTGTATTTTTTTCCATATAATTAATAGACCCTTCAAATTTATTATAAATATCCAATAATTTTCACGTAGAAAGTGTGTGTTTTTGCGGTAGGTGTCAGAATTGTACGTCTTTCTATATTTAATATAGTTCTAGTATGTTGTGTTGTGCATTACCATTACATATGCTAAGACAATTCCCATTATTTTGTTTATTAATTTGTTATGCTTACCTGTATTATCCACAAAAGATAGCCAATGTGTTTGCGTTTGATTTACATATGAGGGTACATTTGACCGACCACTAATAATCATCATGGTAATGCTCCTATTCTGGAGTTGTTTTAGTTTGCATGATATCTAGCCAAAGAGTCCTATGGAGGGGCCATTCTGGCCTTACTGATGGAAGATCAACGGGGTATTATTTCTAAATATAGTTAATATTTTCATTGATTTAAGTAATAACTAATTATTTATTTAGCTATGGGATAAATTTATAGAAGACTAGTTGCATGTTGTATGTAAAAGTATTGGACCTGATTTTACTTGCAAAAATTATTGTAACATTTTTTTCCAGGTGGATTTGGTGGGAGGGTACTATGATGCTGGGGACAATGTTAAATTCGGACTGCCAATGGCATTCACCATAACCATCATGTCTTGGAGCATAATTGAATATAGGAAGCAAATTGTTCAAAGTGGAGAACTTAAGAATGACCTCGATGCTCTTAAATGGGGAACTGATTATCTCATCAAAGTCCACCCCCAACCTGATGTTCTCTATGGAGAGGTACCCAATTTCTCTCTCTCTCTCTCTCTCTCTCTCTCCCTCTCTTTTGTTTTTTTTGCATACACATTATTATTTATTAGAAAACCTGTGAATTCTAGTTTTGTCTCTTAGTGTTTGACTCTTGAAAATTTTGTTGAGTTGGGAAACTTTTATTTCATTTGAGTTGGGAAACTTTTATTTCATATAATATAAATGCGAGAAAATTAGTTAAATTTTTGTAATCATCGTGCGATGCAGTCCCCTCATAACACTTATCAGTCAGCAATGGGAAAGCAAGCAATGGGAATATACGTTACCAATTACCAACTTAGAATGGTTAGTCTTCGCTTTTTTGCCTTAGTTTTTCATTTGATTGGTTAATTAATTTTTTTTATCCGGATTTTTTTTTCGGAACAGGATACATTGGCATATGTACTCTGCTATCCTCAGAAGCCTCTTGTCATTTCTCGTGCTATGGAGCATTTGCATTTTAGGCAGCTTCCAGCTGGCATAGTAAGAACGTATTTGTAACTTTTTTTTTTTAAGTTTCTTACAATTTTGCGATCCAAATATCTTACTTTTATCCTGTCTTTTTCTTTTCTACAAGAATGCCATTGTTGCCATAGCTTTCTATTCTGGATATAATCAGGAAGATTCTGTAATCATGAACCAATCTTCAATCGACCGTGGATTCTTTCATTTTTTATTCTTCCGTTCATATCGGTAAATTGACTTTTTTGTTCCTCTAAATCCAATTCTCAGCCGTTTTCTTTTACTGATGTCACTATGAGTTAAATAAATACAACGGTTTCCAAGGAGCCTTTTATTTAATTTGGTGGGTCCTGGGTCTGCTGACTTCATTAGGAAAAAACTATTTTTCCTCGATTTTTCATTCCCTATATATGTTCCAACGGTTGTCTCCTTTATTCTTCGTTTTCTATTAACTCTGTAACTTCTAATTATTCTTCAGAGATAAAACAACAAAAAAGCGTCTATGGGTGAGGTAATTAATTAATTTATTTCTTTCTTTCGGACGTTTAATCGTTCCCTAATTAGAATCTAATTTTTAATCACTAATTTGTAAAACTCTATTACTATTTCTCAATGTTCATATTTGCGCATATTGTTTTTTTTTCAGAAAACCGGAGAGAAGAAGGCGGCGGAGGGCGGAGGAAAGAAAGATGAAGGGGCCATCACCGCCGTGCTGAAGCTCGACTTACATTGCGAAGGTTGTGCGAAGAAAGTCAAACGGGCGGTTAGCCATTTCGAAGGTACTGCAATTCTTATTTTATTTTGTATCAAAATCAATAAATAAAATTGTTCGATTTAAATCCAGCGGTTAGGTGACGCAGAAAATTAGCTACAAATATATGACCTTTTCAAAATCAAGTATTTCTCTTAAAAAAGATTATCCAAAAATACTGACTTTAGTTAATTAGTAGTGTCATGGTTGCGAGCAAGTTACGTGGAAATAATTCGTTTGGTTTGGGTCAAGTGGTGTCCTTTTTTCTTTTTTTTAAATAAAATATAAAAGTAGTATACTTATTATTTAGTTTTAATTATCTCAAGATTTGTTGATTGGAAATTTGACAAAATAATAATAATAATAATAATAATACCAAATTAAGAGTAAAAACAAAAAACGTCACCAGCAACTTTTGCTTGCTGTACAAAGTCTGAGTATCGAGGGGTCACCTTCTACCGGAGAACTGGAAGATGGGAATCCCATATCTGGTTCGTCTATACAGATTATCTCTCTCTCACACACGCACTGCAGAATAATATGGTTTTAGCACTGTATAGTATATATGGTGCATGCATGTGTGTGTTGTGTGTTTATGGTGCTTTGCTAAGGATAGATAGAACGATGTTGTACATTAATGGTGCAGTAGTATTATGCTTTTAGCAGTCAACAAATAGTATTATTATTTTTCTAAGTTTATTTTTCTCTTAGAGCATCTTCATATTTGGAAATATAGTTCGTTTTTATGCTGGATAATTTCTGTTTCCTCTGAGGAAACTTAAGTATAAATATGTGTATGTGCTGCTTATTTATGGATAAGTTGAATTGATTAGATGAATTTTATCATTTATGTGGTACTCTGTGTATTTAATGTTATGCTCTATTATTGATTCCTGGCGTTTTGCTTGCAGGGATTGTGGTAAACAAGTCTATTTGGGTAAGCACATCCTCTTCACCTCTCCCCTTTTTTTTCTATGTTTAGACTTAGTTCAGCAATATTGATGTCATGTTTAGGCATCTGCTTTAATGATTTTTCTTTGTTTTTTTGGTTTTTCAGGAGGGTTTGTTACAGCTCATGCTGCAGCTAGGTAAGATTTTGGCTTCTGAAGGAGATTTTTGGGTATTTTAGTCTTTTGAGAAGTTTTTTCTGACAGCAATTAATTTGTTCGCTCAGAGCATACGACCGTGCTGCAATGAAGTTTCGTGGGGTCGATGCTGATATTAATTTCACTATCGGCTATTACGAAGATGACATGAAACAAGTTAATATGAAGCTACATATATTGATTATTATTGGCAGTTTTTCTATGCAAGCCAGTGAGCCTTATACAGTTGAGGATTTGCAGACGACGGATTTGACAAAAGAAGAGTTTGTTCATATTCTTCGTCGTCAAAGCACTGGGTTCTCTCGAGGAACTCAAAGTTCAGAGGCTTAACTCTACACAATTGTGGTCGCTGGGAAGCTAGAATGGGTCTATTCCTTGGAAAGAAGTAAGAATATCCTTTGTAATTTCTTGGTTGGACATATCATATAATTGTTATTGATGACTAACTGTAATTCTGTAATATTGATTATGATTATAACTGTTATTCCCTTGTGTTGTTTGTACTGATATATTATGGTAATTGTGTATTATTGTGATTAATGTCATGTGTTGTTTGATCTTTAGATTATATAAATGAAATGTGTTTTGTGAATTAAATAGGTAATAAAATTGTATGAGCAGGCCTGGAAAAGTGGTGAATCTGGAATGAAATTTGATGTATTTGTTGGCCTGCTTTCATTTATTTTTTTTTTTAATTTTTTATTACTTTCTAGAACGGTTGTTCAAAAAACCGTTCTGGAAAGTATACTTTCCAGAACGCCTGTTTTTAGAGGCGTTCCCGAAAGTACACTTTCCAGAACGTCTTAAAAAATGACGTTCTGGAAAGTATACTTTCGAGAACGCTTGAAAAAGAGACGTTCTGGAAAGTATATTTTCCAGAACGTCTTAAAAAATGACGTTCTGAAAAGTATACTTTCGAGAACGCCTGAAAAAGGGACGTTCTGGAAAGTATATTTTCCAGAACGTCTTAAAAAAATGACGTTCTGGAAAGTATACTTTCGAGAACGCCTGAAAAAGGGACGTTCTGGAAAGTATATTTTCCAGAACGTCTTAAAAAATGACGTTCTGAAAAGTTATTTTCCAGAACGGGCGAAACCTGTACAACCGACTTTCTAGAACGGCTGAAATTTTTTGAAGAACGTCTCTGAAAAACCGTTCTTGAAAGTCTGACAATCAAGAACGCCTCAGCAAGGCGTTCTTGATTGTCAGACTTTCAAGAACAGCTCCATACAGAACGCCTCAGCAGGGCGTTCTTGATTTGCAGAAATAGGCATTCTTAAAAGTTGTTTCTGCACTAGTGCTGGTTTGTTTGGTCTGAGTCACAAGCACTTTGACGGCAAAAATCGTGTTATAGATCTGCCGCTGGAGTTTTCGGATGATGAAGATGTGGACTCTACCTCAATTTCTCCTGATGTTGGTCTCGGTGTTACTAACACAGGGACTCACACGTATTTCTCCATTCATGTTCCTGTGTCTGATTTGCAGGTTCAGCTGCGCTTGATTGATCAGCAGATAGCTGGGGCCCGGTCTCACCTAGCCGGTCTGGAGAGGACTCGTGATTTCTTCTCTAAATTGCTCCTTTTGCGATCTGGCCAAAAAGGGGGAGAGATTATCCCTGGAGGAGCTACTGGAGAGGCTACTGGAGAGGAGACTGATAAGAGTGACAAGAGGAAGGTTGAGGCGGTCACTGAGGTTGCTACGACGACTGACACGGTGGTGGACAAAGGAAAGCAGATTGCTAATGAGTATGAGGCTCATGAGGATGAAGATGAGACCAGGCTGATTCTGCGTCGATCCAAGAGGACTCGACCTGCGCACACTTCCTAAGTGACTATGTTTTTTTTTAGCCCAAGGGTGTTTGAACAATTTGGTTCGTTTTGATTGTTTTGTTTGATTTAAAACATTATTTTCTGTTCTTGGTTTAGACTTTGCTAGTACTAGTGCTATTGTTATTTCTACTAAAATTTCTGCAACTTATTAATTTAGGGGGAGTCTCCAACAAAGGGGGAGAGTTTTTCTCTAGTTTTGTCCATACAGGCAAATTGGGGAGATTGATAGGATTTTATATTACGCAAAGATTAATCCTATTAATTGTAATTTTATGTTTAGTAGATTTTCCTGTCTAGGACTCTTGTGTTGGTTAGGATGTTAGTAGACATAGGAGTCCTTATTTTTTAAGTCATCTTAAAGAGATAATCATCAAGACCTTGGTGTGTGGAATAAGAACTCCTTCAAAGAGATGTCACTACAAAAGTTTGACCTTTTTCATTTGGAAAGATCACGAAACAGAGGAAGAGAAAAACAGAAACTTACTAATTCTCTTCTGCTCAAGTTTTATGTTGATTCTTCGAAGTTCAAAGTGTACGAATGAGAAGAATTTTTAAAGAGCAGATTTGTTTTTATTTCTTTTTGTAATATTGCTAGAAGCCTCTTGATTGGATCTGCAAACATTTCTAGTGATATTTCTTTTGGCATACGGTCGCGTTACTCACAGACAAAAATTATTTTCAGCTTTATTTTATTATTCTGCACACATGTTGGTAAAAATGTTCAGGCATTTTTACTAACACCTGACGTTCAATCTTGTCGTTGACGCCTTCAAATCTTTCAGAATTTTTTTACGATTCTCTTGTATAATAACTTTTATATGTGGGAAATTTTTCTGTATTTTATAAATTCTAGAACTCGGATTTCTAGTTTACTGATCCAAGTCTGCTTCCTGTGCCAGATTGGTACTCTGAAAAATGACATTGTGAAGCTATTTGACGGTATTGAAAGATATGGTACGTCTCTCTTTCTCTCTACACCCCCCACCACCCACCCCACCACCCCCCCCCGGTCTGCTATTTTAATGTGACGCAATATAGACTTGAGTTAAATTCAACCTTATCAAGTACCTGTCAAGTGTTAAAGTAATTTTAAATTCAGATCTTTTGCTTCCACTTTTGAATAGTGGAAACTTAACATTAGCAATTAGTGCTCCTTGATATGCAATGAAAAGAGGCTTACTCAGCAAGTTAGTAGATGTAACTGAAGATATTTGGAACGCTGAAGGCTTTATTTACATGCTATCTAGTAAACTCCGCTCTCCACTATGCTTTACTATACAACCTATATTTTTTCTTTGAACACTAGATGAAGACTAGCTATGCGATGAGAGTTCAGCATGCTTGCAATTTGTTTGTTGGTAACTGTCATTTGAATCTGATGCCACCAAATTGAATTTAAATCCTATTTGGGATTCTGGTTTTGGATCTGCAGAACTTCACATTTTATTCTATATGCTAAATCATACAACAAAACTAGCAAACTAGCCCTTGTTATTTAAGAAATATAATTGGTAATCAAAGATTGGTTTGCTATTATTTTTACATCGCTTGAGAATCTAACTCTGCTCTTCTTTTTTAGAGGATGGGACGTATTACTTTGATGAGAAACTTGTTGATGCACGTGGGCATCAGGGTCCTATTTCAGCATCAGGGTCCTACTTTTATTTTTTATTTATTTTTAAAATTTCGATTGAAGATTGTATTATGAAATGTGCTACTTTTAGCTGAATTTCAATTGTTATACTCTGACCTTTGTATGCATGAGACATTCATGTTCACGAGCAACTTTTATGACCCTTCGTATTTGCTCTATGTTGTTTACATCTTGGGAATGTGAGTGATTTGTATTGATGATATTATGGGTTTGAGCTTAAAATGTGTCCTTGGAGTAGGCTTTGTTGAAGGTGTATGGATGGTGGGAATAATAGATGAAATTCGGATGCCTGTGTCTGATGAGTCCAAAAGATTCCCAATATTAGTCGACACTAAAACTCGCGTGTGAGCAAATCTTCCAGGCGAACCACAAAGGAGAAACTGAAGGTAGAAAATGTTAATACATTTCAATTGCTAGATCAATCCAAATCGTGATCTAGCTACTTATCTATTTATTTCATTGATGACGTAGTGCGACTTGGTGTGTTCTGGCTCTTTGTATGCATACTCTGGTTTCTTTTACCACCAATTAACAAGGTTGACTTTTGTCATACTTTTCATTGCTTGTGACTTCCAAGGTCTACTCGATAATGCTGAATAAAGAAGAAACTTATTGTTGTCTCACAAATGGATTGGATATGGACACCTAAACTTGGAGGCATTGTGAAGTGCATGTTTTGGTTGTGGATTTACTCGATAGAAATTAAATGAGTCGCAATGATGGATTACTGTAGTAAAGTAAATTATTTTGGATGTGTTTCATGACGGGTTGTGTTCAAAGCAATTTTCCCTACTCTGTCTTATCTTGAAGCCTTCAGTTTCTTTGTGTATTTAAAAGATCAGCTTTCATGATGTAACATGATTCTGTAATAAAGTTCTTATGGAAAACTCTTTTTATCTTAATGGCATCGTAGATAGGTCCTCCAAAGTTGTTTTATAGTATATGTGAATTGACATAGTATTATTAATATAAAATGTTTGCACATGTTAGTTTATACTAGAGTGAATACGTGGAAAAAACTGTGAAGAAGGGCCATTTTTAACTTAATATATGATTTTTTTCTCTTATTAATAAATTTAGATGTAATTAGTTGGTTTATCACATGACTTTGTGTTGAATGTGAAATCACCCTTACAGTTATTCCATGGGTATCTTGACATTTCTTCAGGATAATATATATATATATATATATATATATATATATATATATATATATATATATATATATGTGTGTGTGTGTGTGTGTGTTAAATATTTTGATGTGATTTGTGTACTGTGCTTGATAGGTTGTTGATTTTGGTGAAAGTGGTCCTGTTCGACGTTCTCGTTGCAAAGGTTATATAAATCCTTTTATGAAGTTTATCGATCAAGGTAGATGTTTCATTTGTAACTTCTGTGGTAAGAATAACCTTTTTGTTGAATATTTGTATTATAAGTTGAAGCTCATCATTTTTCCCATGCAGCTAGATACAAGTTTTCATTATCGGCTTATTTGGGAGCCCAGATATGCTAAGATAAAGGCCTATAATATCTTCTAATTTTATGTTTGCCAATTAAGATTCCAATCTAAGAATATCGGCCGGCCCGCAATTAATATCTTAGAAATCCTAGATTGGTAATCGCTCCCCTTCCCCTCCGATTATTTATCTCCCTTTTTAATTAGTTACTAGTTGGCATATATAATAAATAATGGCAATCAATCACGGATGAATCATAAACCACAAACAATGATATTAATCGTATCTAAATAGTTAACTAATCTGAAATATTTTTTTATCTACTCTAATCTAATCAAGTTCCCAAACGAGGCCTATGGTTAATACCCATGTGGGTTCTCTCATTTGTTTCTTCACTGTTAGAAACACTTGAATAATAGTGCATCCAAATATGAATGTCACAACTCTGTCAATCTGTACTTAGCATAAAAGCATTATTGGTGCTTGGTCATATTTTATGTGTGCATTTCTCTATTTCAACTGTTCCTCTCTTTAGCATCTGAATTTATCAAACTATTGGTCTGCACGACTTACAATGCTCGTATTGCAGGATTTACGGATGAAACTCCACGTGACTATCACTGCAACTTAGGCCCGGATGGTCGACGTCGTGATGCTGATGAAAGGCCTGAACTATGTAGGGGAATTGTTGAATTTATTGCTTCTACGGAATACATGGTTAGTACTAAATAAGCAACTTTTGATTGAAGGTTGTTTTGATTGTAAAACTTGTAATATTCATAGGTCAAATATGAGAAGTCCACTAATAACTTAATATTGCTGGCCAAACCCTTTAAAATGTGCTTACTGTGAAGGTTTGAGACTGAACATGTTATTGAGCAATGTAATGAAAGAACTGCACGTTAACTTTTGCTTCCGTAGTTGAAGAAAATAAAAGTAAATCTCAACAAAGAGTCATGAATCCTTATTCATGGGGTTCTTGAAATAATGGTGTAAACAAAGTATTTAAGACATTGGTTTGGGTGATTTGTTCGTATTTGGTGCCTTTGCTTTTCAGGACCGTGGCAGTGGAGACGGACCCCAACGATTGGAGTGACAGTTATTTCGTGCAGATTGGGATGTTGATAGGTGGGTCTTAGCTGAAGTGGTGGATAATAGCGGCTGCTGCTTTGTCAAATATGGAGTTGTTTGAGGCTGAGATGAGTAGTGATGCTTTTCAGCTTCTTAGGATGAGCAAGATTGGGTTGCTACCATCAATATTTGTGGTGAGACCAAAATACGGGACACCCACATTCAACATTTTATGCTCTGCATCTGGCGTTATACTCTTATCATGGATGAGCTTTCAAGAAATCTTGGAATTCCTCAACTTCCTTTACGCCATCGGGATGGTTTCGAGTTCGCACCTTTCATCAATTTAAGAATAAAGAATCCAAAGCTCAACCGACCTTACAAAGTCCCGTTAGATACATTTGGCTCAATAGTTCTCTGTTTGCCTCCCGTGTTCTTGCTCATGCTGGTCATGTGTTTAGCTTCCTTAAAGACTTATTTTGTAAGTGGTGTCATAATTTTATTGGGTTTTTCTCTGTATCCTTTGTTGGTTCATGCAAAAGAGCGACAATGGGTCAAGTTTAATGTGGAGATTGGGTTATGGCATTAAGATAATAGTGATATTGAGAGGCGGATGAATGTGTTGGACAATGAAGCGATTAGCGATGACGAGGCATCACGTGGGCTTTTAGCAGGTTCGACGTTGTCTAGATGAGCCAGGTGTCTTATGATAATAATATCTCTCCAGTGGTGATTGCAAAATTTGAGTAGCAAACAGTTTACAAACATATATGATCTATAATATTTAAAGAGATGATGAGCTTTTCAGAATTTGGATAGATATTGTACTTTGTGGAGTTTTGTTTTACAAAGAAATGATATTTATTTTCCTCGTGTAAAAAAATAGTATTTAAGACATTACAAACAGAAGCTCATCCATAAACAAACCAAATGGACTCCATACAACTTAATATTTCCATAACGACATCGTCACTATTTACTTAAAAATCAAGCATAACCGCGTATAATAAACTACACAATTATCATTGACAACCTTATACCTCTATTTGTAGGGACTTTTTAAGGGCACCAATAACATTGGTGTAAGCATGGATTCAAGTGTAAGTTTTTTATTTACTTTTTGTAAATACATTTCACAATCGATTTAAAATGTAGTAGCTTTTGAAATCATATTGATACTCATTTGGAATAATGTCATTCATCATATTGGTGCATAATTCTGTGTACTTCATAATGACCTGATGGAATAAAAAATTATATAAAAATAAAACTAGCATGGATATTGAATAATCATCCTCACATTGTAGCCATTTCTCACCATTCATCAAGCTAAATCAAACAGCATAACCCTTTAGTCGACCTAATCTGATGATTGCCAAGTCGAATACATGAGAAAAGATAAACATAATATATTCAGGCATCAAGATTTTGTAAACATAATAATTTTTGTTACGCCATTAAAAATAAAATTTGAAGAATTGTCGAATATATAATGGTTGCAGGATGTTGTTCTACTTTTTTGAAGCAAGGTAGAACAAAGCAAAAGCCCTTGTGGTTGTATGGTTGAGTGGAGGACCAAGTCGCAACAACTCAATTGCTTTTTTTTTTTTTTTTAATGAGAATGGACCTTTAAGTTGAAAAAAAAAACTTGTCACTTATTTGGAACAATTTCGGTTGGGATCAAGTACTATTTGTAGTCAACCTTACCCGATGATTGCGAAGCCAAATACGTGAGAAAAGATAAATGTTTTTACCCCCAATTTCAAGCGCGAACATTGTCCAGATCATCACACATTGTCCGGACAATATTTCTACCCCCAATTTCAAGAATATACTCAGCCATGGGATGGGAACATCGGAAGAAAGTGAACAGATGCGCAGTCAAGTTGTTGTCGAAATGGATCGAAACAAGACCTAACTAGATTGTCGTCCCACCTCCCCACTTTTATCTCCACCTATTTTGGACTGCCGACAGCCATAAATCTCACCGCGAAACACTTGCTTCTTTTCCGTGCGCCCCTCTGCTCCCAGACCCCAAATTACCAAATCGATCATAGAATAATCACTAAATCACTAAATCGTGAAATCGTCAACCACCACCACCTACGCTGGTGATCTATAGAAAACCCAAGGTCCCAGGCGACTCGAACCAAAGCCACTTATGCCTGTGCGCCATGAAGAACTCAGGAACCAGGGCGACTCGAACCAGAGCCTAGAGAATCAGAAGCCGGGACCTGAAACCCTTTTTCGCCTTTCTCCGTCGATGTGTGAGTGTGGGTCGACAGAAAAGAGAGATGATAAAGAGAGATAGAAATGGGGAAGTATATTTCTAATTTCTTCTTCTGTGGTTGGGAGAGAAAAAAAAGATGGAAATTAGGAATAAAATAGGGGTAAAAGAAAATGAATAAAAAAAATTAAACAATCTCCTAATAATTCCAAGTCACCGCCGTGTCAGCTATAGGGCTCCATAACTGAGCCCTATCTTGTTTCATAGAGAAAACAGACAAGAGTGTGACTGATATAGAAAATATGATGTATTTTATGATTTATTTTTTTTAAGTATTTTTTGGAAATATATTTAAATGGTTATATTTTAACTCACTCCCAACTTTTTCTTTCACCAATAATTTCTATTCATTTTTCTAAAATAATCATTCAATCACTTATCAATATTACACATTTTTCATAAATCTCATTATTTTCTCACTCAAATAATGACTATTAATTATTTTCAATACTATTTTATAATTTTATATTAATATAAATTTAGTCAACAGTTTATCTCAAATTAGCATAATCTCAAATTTTCATTCTTTAGAAAAAAGAAGTAATCATTATTCTCTCCCATTTCTAAATTTCTAAAATGAAAGCATGAACAATCGCAATTCGAAGAGAGTTTTTATCCCCCGTTAAAGATAAATAATTCCAACAAAACACTTCAAAAAGAATCTTGAGCAGCACCTCTTACTATTATATCTAATTTCATAAGGTATGTATTAGGTATATACCCATTTCAAACTTTTTAATATCAAATATTAAAAACCTACCCCTCGACATTTTATTTTAAGGCTCGGTAACTTAATATTATACGACATTTTATTTTGCACAACTATCACACTTTACTTGATTCCAATTTCTCAATTCTCTATTGGCATGATTTTAAATAAGTGAAAATTACCATTTACTACACTTCATTCACCACTAATTGCCATATAATCCATCAATATTCTTTCTTCCCATTTATGTTAAATATTTAGCATATACTCATAAAATTTGTGTTAAACTAACTACACTGCCCTATATTTGACACAAACGGTAGCCTCATTCTGCATGGTATGGAGCGTGATATGCATTTCCAAAATCATCCCAAAACGTCCCCATTTACATTCCAAATATTAATTTCTATTTAAACATTATTTACATATAAAAATTCTCCCACGAATCAACTTTCAAAATAGTTCACCAACAGTAGTACAAAATTAAAATAATTACTTATTGGTAGTATGAACTCCTGGAACTATTACAATTACAATTACTATAATTAAACAAAACGATAATTTTTGGTACAGTCCCACAATAATAGTATGTAATTAGTACATATTAATATATTCTATAAAGTGATCAACACTTATACTCCATATTGTGTGACATACTACACATTCAACTACGTATTGTGTAATTGTCACCTTCAATATTCCAAACTATAGTTTACATAACATACTATAGAGTCAATATTTCATAAATATTAATTGTCAGAGTCAGTATTTCATACTACATAGTCGATGCTTGTATTACTGTTTAAATGTCACTCAACAAAATTCATTTTGATATTAGTACAATTAAATTGACCGATAATTCGTTGGTACAGTCCCATACTAGTACTAATTAATTAGTACATATTCTTATATATTTATAAATGGCAACACTTATACTTCAGTATGCATAACATAATACACGGTCAGTGTTTCATACTTGTTAAGTTCGAAAATAGTCATTATATCATAGTACTACACACTCAACGCTTAACTTTAACACCATTATTAGTAGTACGAGAGATCAGTTTAATTACCGATTGCTCATATAAAATATTGAAACTATTTACAATTAAAAGTAGTACAATAAAACAGACTGACAATTTATATGCATAGTCTCCGTACTAGTAGTATGTTACTAGTACATATTCTTAACTTTTTAAAAGTGATGAACACTTATACGACATTTTGTATAACATACTTAGATTGTCAATTTTATTGGGTTTCACTGCTATAAAAAATGTCATTAGAACCAGAGTATAAATATTGGTTGTAGTAAAAAATTGATATCTAATGTTGGGCGGGATCTTTTATAATTAAATAAAGTTATAGACATCGTTTGTTAAGCAAAAACCGATTACTATGTTCGTGCGATTTTTTTTAGTAATAAATAAATGTTATATGCATCGGTTTTATCAAATAAAAGATGCCTATAATAGTCTAGGAAAACTTATGTGCATCGATTGTTTAGATACGACCGATGCCTATAATAATAAAAAAATCTAAATTTTCATTAAAATAAATAGACATCGGTTAGTCAACACAACCAATGTCTATAATTAAATATGAGAGCATCACCAATGCTATACTGTTGAAAGTAAATAAATCTTAACAGATGTCTCTCAAAAAATACAATGTCTATCCACGTAGAGAAGTGTTAAAAGGTCCAAATTTTGATCCCAAAATATTTCTCCAACGCATAAATGTCAACATACTTAATTTTGTACATGTGGATTTTATTTTTATTAATAACAAAATAAAACTGAATTCATAGCAAATAAAAAGGATTGAAAAATTCCCGTTTCGAGATAAAAAAATTAGGATATATAATCAAAAGAGCGTGATAAATTCTTTTCCCCAAAAAATTTACTGTCAATTATTTTTCCCGAATTTTAAGATGTGTTCGAATTTCTGAAGATTATGCTGAGTCAGACTGTTTAACATGGTTTCGGATATCAAACAGAGGTCTCGACACTGTTGGGGTTTTTTTCTTCCACGTCACTATAACAGTACCCACGACATTAGGCATTGGAGAGTGATTTATTTATACACTTTCTAAATTGCTGATGTGGCTAATTTTTATCACATCGAAAGTATAGCATTGGAGATGCTCTGAGTATCGGTTGTTGATTCAGAACCGAGGCATATGTTAAATTAAAATTTTTACTTTTTGTTGGAAAACTATATCATTAGTTTTGTTCTCCAGAACCAATGTGCATACTTTGGATATGAGCACCGGTTGTTGATTTAGAACCGATGCATATGTTAATTAAATTTTGGCGCATCTCTGTACGCATGATTAAGAAACTTGCTGAACATTTTTCAAAACCGATGCATCGGTTGTTTTCTTATAACTGATACATATAATAAATTAAAGTTTTTACTTTGTTGTTGGAAAACTATAACCGATGCATATGTTAATTGTTGACTTCTCTGAAACACGGGCATTTTAAAATTGGGGAACAAAAATTTAAAACCTATTTTCTACCCAAATCTCTGAATTGGATCTTCACGTAGCATTTAATTGATGAACAAAAATTCAAAACCTATTCCATTTCTACCCAAAATTTTGAATTTAATCTTCATTGTTGCTATTGAATCTTTGCAATTTAATTTTCGAAAATCATTCCCACAAAACAAAGGCATGTAATTTATTCCTTTGCTATTGAATCTTTCTTCTCTTTGTGCAGCCGTCTCTTTGCAAATTGGTCTAATCGAGGTATGTATTTATTTCTTGTTTTTATTATTTTACATATAATTTTTTGCAATATATATATATATGAAAATACTTGAGAATTCCAAGAGGCACATTGGTTCACACACACCAAAATATGAAAGGATCGGTGGAATCTCGAGAGATGTCTGCCATCCGTTATGCACTTGTATAAATACCCCTCCTTAGCTAAATTAATCTTCATCACAATAATTAAACTGCAATACCCATTTTTGGCTAAATAAACTAATCTTCATCACAAATAATGGCTGACAACACCATGGAGAGACCGCTCCACAAGCTATTAGAATCTCAGGAAAAACAAATTGATGAAGCAAATGTAGGAAGAACGTTCCGCAGACTTGAGGAAGCTAGCCGGTCAGTTAGAAGCACTCACCCACATTTTGAGCAATAATATTAATTGGGGTGAGGTGGTTCTATTCATCTTCAAGCTCGAATCCGTTCTCATCACTAAACTTGGCGCACGATTTTTATGATGCCGATGTGGACCGTGCTCAGGCAGGGATGAAGAGGAAGGTTGTCGACCACTAAATCTTTTTTTTCTGCATTTGTACGTCTTTTTTTTTTCTTCTTTTTTGCATTTGTACTTTTTTTTTTTTTGCTATTTGGAATAAACTACTATTTATAATTGACTATTGTGTGCAATTTTCTAATTAGATACTGGATGCAAATTTTCAATTCTCAGCCCCATAAACATAACTTGTGATTTGATATAGACAAGTTTTTTCACTCAACACTTAATTTGTTGCAATATTTCTTCAACTGTTTTAAAATATAATAATAATAATGTTGAATTTGATATCCCAAAATTAATTATAATATAATATGAACCTAACACTATATATTAGGTCAAGAAAATAAAGTAATAGAAAACAGTAATTAATAAGAAAAAAAATAAAATAAAGTTACATGCATCATTATAGAATATCTAATATTCATGTTTTCTGGTAAACTAATTTTTGCTTCTTTGTTAGTTTATTTATTGAGTTTTTAATTCAATTGTGCAGTGGTAGATATATATGGATCAAAGTTGGATGTATGGTAGACGTAATACACTTGAATATATACAAGGGGTTGAAAATATGATTGACACCTTGTGTTGATTGCAAAAATCTGAGATAGTTTCAGAGTTTAGGCCAAATGAAGAGCTATTTAATATGTCGTGGTTTTAAAGAAGGTTCTTCACGAAGGATATGGCATGGTGAAACTTTACCTTTGACTGATAATACAGCTCGCTCGATAGCTCCGTCTACGTATAATACTAGTGATAGTAATACAGAAAAAGACAATGATGTAGACAATGATCGATTAGATGAAATGTTGTATAATATAGGAGGTGATGTCAATAATGTTACCGCGTTTGAAAGATTTTTTGTTGATGCTGCAAAACCGTTGTACCCTAAATGCAACAAATTTATAAAGTTATATTTCATGTTTAATCTATATAACCGATAAGCAAAGAGTGGATGGAGTGATACGAGTTTTACGAGGTTACTAGAGCTTCTAGAAGATGCATTTCCTGATGATATAGAGCTTCTCACTTAAACCTACGAGGTGAAGAAAATATTGTACTCGTTGGGTCTGGAGATTGAGAGGATACATGCATGTCCAAGTAACTGCATATTGTATTGAAATGAATTCAAGGATTTATGGGAGTGTCTGAAATGTGGGGAGTCGCGCTATAAAAAAACAGACAATGATGATCATGGGCTTGTAAATAAAAAAGGACCTCCGACAAAGGTGTTATACTATCTCCCGATTATTCCCAGATTCAAACGCTTGTTTTCAAATGCAAAGGAAGCAAAGAATTTGCAGTGGCATGTTGAAGGAAGGAAAAAAGATGGAAAACTAAGACATACGGCCGATTCTCCACAATGGAGAAACATTGATAGTAAGTTTCCTGCATTTGGTAGTGAGAAGAGAAATCTTCGTATTGGCCGGTTCTGTTAGCAATTTATAATCTTTCTCCTTGACTATGCATGAAGCGCGAGTAAATCATGCTGTCTTTGTTGATATCCGGATCCAAACAACCAGGGAATGACATAGATGTGTACTTGGAACCTCTTATTGAAGATTTGAGAAAATTATGGAATGAGGGTGTGACAGTGGTCTATGTTTATACTCAATCAAATTTCACCTTACGAGCCATGTTATTTTGCATGATCAATGATTTTCCAGCCTATGGTAACTTGTCAGGTTATGCAAATAAAGGAGGTAAGGCATGCCCCATTTGTGAAGATGAGACAAATAGTATTTGGTTGAAAAATGGTAGAATAAATGGATATCCGGGCCTTTCTCCCAAGTCAGCATCCTTGTCAAAAAAAAAAGAAGATTTTCAATGGGAAAACTCTGGACTGAGTGCTCGATCACCATTATCCGGACATGCAATTTACGATAGTGTAAAAGATATTGATGTTGAGTTTGGTAGACTTTCTAAAATTGTCTCAAAGGGTGGTTAGAAGAAGAAATATATATTTTGGAGTCTTCCATACTAGGAACATTTGTTGGTTAGACATTGTATAGATGTGATGCACGTTGAAAAGAATGTATGTGATAGTGTTATTGGAACATTATTAAACATTTCGGGTAAGACAAAAGATGGTATTAAATCTAGATAAGACTTGGTGGAAATGGGGATACGGGAGAAGTTAGCACCGAAAGAAAACTGACAAGCGAACTTACCTACCTCCAGCTTGTTATACCATGTCTAAACAAGAGAAAATCAGTTTTTATGAGTGTTTGAATAAAATCAAGGTTCCTTCTGCTTATTCTTCAAATAAAAAGCTCGTTTCAATGAAGTACTTGAAATTGGTTGGTATGAAGTCTCATGATTGCCATATCTTAATGCAGGACATGTTACCAATTGCTATTCGAGGCTCATTACCAAAAGATGTGAGGCGTGCCATAACAAAGATTTGTCTTTTCTTCAGCGCAATTTCTAGTGTTATTTATCCTGAGAAATTGGATGATTTACAAGCCGACGTTGTTAAACATTATGCAAGTTTGAAATATTTTTTCCTACATTGTTTTTTGGCATTATGGTGCACTTAATTTTTCACTTGGTTAGAGGAGTTATGTTATGTGGGCCGGGTTTTTGAGGTACATGTACCCGTTTGAGAGATACATGGTTATATTAAAATGATTTGTGAGGAATCGTTCTCAGTCTGAAGGGAGTATCATTAAAAGGTTACGCTGTCGAGGAGGTTATTGAGTTTTGTACATATTATTTAGCGAATGTTGAAATTATTGGCATTCCTAAATCTCGCCACGAGGGAAGGCTTGCAGGAAAAGGTACTATTGGGCTTAAAGCAATTTTTAAAAATTTTAAAATGCACATCTAGGCACACAAATTCGTATTGAAACACATTTCTGAGGTTGATCCATGCCTCGACTGGCACATGTCCATTTCTAAACCAGCAGAATCCTTCGGAAGATGAAATATGGGTGACCAAAAAATATAAACGCACATTTCATAAATGGTTCAAAGAGACAATAATGCAAAAGTTATCTTGGACACCTAATACTATCACAGAAACAGTTAAGTGGTTAGCATATGGCCCTGCTTCACATGTGAGGGTTATGAAAGTTATGACATCAATGGGTATACGTTTTACACAAAATGTCTGGATGATAAAAGTGTGCTGCAAAATAGTGGTGTCTCAATAGTTGCATTTACGAGCGATTATTCGAGTGCGAAAGGTAAAGGACCAGTGGATGCTTCTATGTTGTTTTCTGGGGTCATTGAGGACATTTGGGAACTTGACTATAAAGAGTTCAAGATTCCTCTTTTTCGTTGTAGTTGGGTCGGCAACGGACGTGGTGTGAGGGTAGATGATTTGGGATCCACTTCAGTTGATTTTAGTCGATCGGGTTATCGGGATGATCCATGTGTACTTGCATCACAAGCAAAACAAGTCTATTATATTTCCGATCCTACCGTTTCTAAGTGGTCTCTAGTCCTCTCCAGCAAAAGGAGTATTGTTCTTGTTAGCGATGTAGTATTTGAAGACGAGTATGACCACTTTGATAAAACTCCACCATTTTCCATTGGTATTAATGAACCTCTAATAACCTTAGGAGATTGTTATATTCGTTCTGACCATGTAGAAGGAGAGTGGATTGACAATCAAGAATAATATATTTTACATGTGTAAGATTATTTTTCTTGTCCAAACAAATATACCTCAGTCATAATAAATTATAGCAGCTACACATGAACAAGTATCCTTTGCTTGGAAGCAGCTTAAAGATGGGAGGAGGTTAGGAGTCGACTCTTCACATTGTGCTTCATCTCCATGGTGGTTGTTCATTTTCTCAGGATGTGATTTTATTTTATTTTTGTTGAGAAAAAACACTTTTTATTGTTGTTTCAGTTTGGTTTTGTTATTGTTTGAGCTCTCTTTATTTTGGTGAATTTAGTTCTTTTAAAAAAATGCTTGTTATGAAAGCATTGTGTAAATTATTCATATTATTAGTTTATGAAAAATTTTCAGTCTTCCCTAGATCTTGAGGCCCCATGTTTTTTCTTCATATAAAAATTAAACAGGAGCTCTTTATTTTTGGTGAATTTAGAAGTGTTTAGCAAAATACTTGTTATGAAAGCACTGTAATGGCTTACTTTGTAGAGCATAGATTTTCATTTTCCATAAATATTTAAAATTAAATTTAATGGTGGATGGTCTTTGGAATACTTTAAGGGTGTAATTGTTATTTAGTAAGTTAAATGTGGTTTCAATGAAAGCCAAAATACCGAATTGTATTTTTGTAATCATCTCATGTGAGTAAATCTAAACAACAAGAAGATCTCTTGTTATATTACATAGTCTTTTCCTGCCAGAATATGAAATTCAAGATAATAAGCATCGGTTGTTAACTTTAGAACTGATGCGTATAGTAGGTGAATATCATCGCTTTGTATAAAAAACAACCGATGCGTATAGTATTAGCATAGCGGGGTTTCAACCCGGGACCTTTTTGGTCAAGCGCTTGAGTTAATAATTATGCGTATTTTCTTACACCAATGGACGAATACGCATTGGCTCTTGTTCAACAACCGATGCGTAATCCTAATTTGTATTACACGCACAAATCCCAGTGGATGCGACAGATGAACACATATAAAATTCTCTCCCAGACTTGCGTGACGGCAACATCTTAAAATTTCTCTTCTCGCCATTGTTGATATCTCGGTGTTTGCAGCTTCTCTCCCATATTTGCAATAACTTTAACTCCAACATTCATGAAGACTCTTCTCATGTCCAGTTCAAATTTTTTGGTATTTTTGTTTGTTGATATGTTGTTCTTATTTAATTCAAGCGATTATTTTTTTATTCTAACTGTAATCCGTATTTTCTTTTATGTTCTGGTTATTTTCTTATTATTCTTTCTTCTAATTGTAACGCGGAATAAGATGACAATAGCTATGAAAATGCAGAATAAGAAAAAATGGAATAAAATACGACTAATACCCGACTAAAGAAAACAAAACAAGATAAAAAATATATAAAAATCACACACAAATATGTACGAATCAGAATACGCCCCCGCTACAATGGAAATAATAATAATAGCACGTACTCTCCCAAGATTCGACAACCCGGTGGTACTGTATCGTATGCAGCGATGAGAACCTTGAACCACTTGAATACGCATTTCTCAATAAGGTATAAAATTACAAAGATGTAAGTTAATGTATTTCACTCCAAAAAATTCTGGCTATGCTGACGGCCATATCTGTCAGGAAGCCGTCAGTATATGGAATACTGATGGCCTCCTGACGGATATTGGTCGTCGGCATTCTCGTGGTCAGAACTATAGTATCCTGACGGGTAAACATTTTCGTCAGTATTCGTGACGGCTTTTATGATGGCCCAAGCCGTTAGGAAATGGCCTTCAGTACTCCTGGCGGAGTTTAACAGTCAGGAATATCTGATGCCATCTTGACGGGGTTGGCCGTCAGCATTCTTGGCGGTTAAGTGGTCGTCAGAATTGCTGGTAGTTTGTAAGCCGTCAGCAAGTCATAAAATATACTGACGGCCCACCCGTCAGTAGGCCGTCAGCAAGGAAATTAAAATATTATAAGACTTTCTGATATATTAATTAATAATTAAATTAAAATAATAATAAATAAATAAATTTTAGATAATCCAAAATAAATCATCCAATAATTAAAAATCAAAATAAATTATCCAATATTCCAAAATCAAAACAAATTACCCAAATATCCCAAAGTATAAAGGAATTCAGAATTCTCCATCCATCTAATTATTATCACCATCGAATGTCAGATCAGTAGGAGACTGAGTAGGATTTTGACGAGACATGGCCAGGGCAACAGCGGCATTAATTTGCTTGGAGCACCAATTGGGAACGCTTTTGCTTCTCGCAGATCCGCTGAATCTCCAGCGCCTGCTCCTTGCGGATCCGCTGAATCTCCTGGTTGGCTAGCTCAAGCTGCGTTTGCTGGGACTGGAGTTGCGTCTAAAGCTGACGAACATCGGCGGTGGAGGTGGAAGAAGTACTGCCCTTCTGAGCCTTCCTGAAGCATCCAAGGCCATAGCGTCGACCTTTCTTATTCCTGACTACCTGTAGATAGACCTCGTTCAGGTTTACCTAAGTGCCGCTATCATCAGACGACGTAACACACCTCTGCTTCAAAGTCCTCTCATAGTCCTCCTGATATAAAGATTTTTAGCTACTATTAATAAACAACTTTTAACAGATTTTAAACTAAATAACTCAGATATATATATAATATATAAACTTACAACTATCCTCTGGGCTTTGGGATCCGTAAATGTGTCGTGATTTCGATGATACTTCTGAAGATGGTCATAGTTACTAGCCTGCGTACCCGTCCGAGCAACCTGTATATAAAGAAACATTTACAGAAATATAATGAATTTATTAAAATATAAAATTATACATGTTCAATAATATAATTAATTACTTAAAATATAAAATTATTATCAACTTACGATTTTGGCGGCTTGTCGATTTGTCGGAATAGACCCGCCTCGGTGCTTCACTATACCAGTCGAAGGGCCTCCGGGCTCGCTCAATCTGTTGCGCCTAACCTTCTCAGACTTCTCTACCTCCTCAGGCTTTTGAAACTCCACCAGCCATCTATTCTATTTCGTCTCCCCTACGCAAGAATAAAATCCACCATTTTCCATTTGTCTAGGAATGATTTGAAACTCCACCAGCCATCTATTCTATTTCGTCTCCCCTACGCAAGAAGGTATCGTCCCTTCCAGTCAATACGCCTTCTTCAACTCGTATATACGACTCGTATAAGAATCCCGCATCGCTATATAGAATGTCGTCTTGATGACATTCTCATCGTATATACCTCTGTCCCACCACACCAAACCCTACAAAAGAAATAAAATTAAACAAAATAATTAATCAATTTACTTAACACAAAATAAATAAATAAACAAAATTACCCTAAAACAAGGTCACCATGTCTGATGATGGCTGTCTGGGATGTGCTCGAATTTCCACCCTGCTGGGTGGTTAAGAAACTTGTGTATAGTCCTCAAATAGGTCGGCAATTCCTTCGACGGACTTCGTAACCTAAAAATTAAGAAAAAAATTTCAATATATGTAAAATAATTAAATTATATATTGAACACATAGCAAAATTGATTAAAATGTTACTTACCTATTTCCGAGCACGAATACCTCGATCCCTGTATTCCTGACCTCTGTACCTGGCATGCTCCCCGCCTCATCAGATGGGGTAAGTGGAACAATATCATCAAAGTCTAAGTCGGGGTCATCATTGTCATCCTCATGGGGTCCCGAGGATGATGAGTCGAGAGAAATCCGACGATTATGCGGACTCCTGCTAGGCATCTAACATACAACACAGTTTTATTAATAAATAAAATTAATTAATTATATATATATATATATATATATATATATATATATATATATATATATATATATATATATATATATGATTGTTCAGATTATCATTAACACTCATAAAATCTTTGTCAACCTATCACGTTTTATAAAAAAAAAAAACTGAAAACCCGCTATTGGAGGGACAACACCTCCCGGCCGGCGGCCGTAACTCACGTCAACATACGACGGTTTAAAACCAACAACACCAATGACAATAGTATATGTAAAACAAAATCAAACCCCGGCCGATCACCATGGCCTCCCATGCATGTAAAATATACATTTTTTTTTAATCCCGGCCGATCACCATGGTCTCCATGCATGAACAATATATATACAATATAATGGGTGCATATATATATCACAATATAATTAATTACAGATCAAACGTTATAATTGGATACAATTTAACACAATAACCAATAAACGAGTTTGAATGGAAATCGATCACGCATTTCCTAAAATGGCAATTAAATTTGACAGGAAACTTTTCCAATATATATATATATTTTAAGAGACTTTTCTATTTATATTCTTATAGAATTTTCTCTTCAAAACATGGGTTGCCTTAATTAGAATTCCTATCAAGTAAAGGACAAGCATTAGATCTACTTATTCAAACAGAGATGAAACATTACTTAAAACTCCAACACACACTAGTCAGATTTCATCAAAAATTGAAAATTTGAAAAATTTTATAATCACAAAGTTTTTCATATCACAACATAGTTTCTTTTTATTCAGGTACTTAAATCATTGTTATGCATTTTAATTTGGAATCATATTCAACTTAATTATGTTAGTAATTTTTCAAAGTTATTTGATTTTTAAAATGACCAGAGAAAAAAAAAGATTATCTTTCATAAATACTAATGTGCCATAAAAAATATTTTTCAAATAAAAATTGAAATTAAAAAAAAATTAAAAACCCTAATTCAATCCCTAATCCAAATCTAATCAAACATAATTAAACAAAAAATCAAAACTAATTCAATTAACAAAGATCAAACATATATATAATAAAATGGCAGACGGCGGCGGTGGGGCGACAAAGGGACGGTAGAGGGCGGCAGCTGGGGGGGGAGGGACGCAGAGGGTGGCAGAGTGTGGCGGACGGACGGACGACAGCACCTGGGCGATGGATAGACGGCGATGGCGGCAGCACCTACAGATGGACGGCGGACGGACGGCAGGCAAGGAAGGAAGGAGGGGGAGGCGAAGTTTTTTTTTTAATGTTGTTTTGGCAGAACGAGGTGGGGAAGGAAGGGGGGGTCAATTTTTCAGGTTAGAATCCTGACGGCCTTGGCCTTCAGGAACAACAGTACTTATACGCTGACGGGGAAGGCCATCAGTATATATATTCAAGTTTTTTTTTTAAATTATATCCTGAAGGGCAAGGTCGTCAGGATCCTGACGACCATGTACTTATACGTTGACGGGCAAGGCCGTCAGGATTTTTAAGAGGGATAAATTCCCGCTCTTTCACTGAGGAGTTACTGACAGTGACACTTGCTGACGGCCTAGGCCGTCAGTAAATCCTTCAGGAACGTCATCCGCTAGAAAATTCGCTAGTAATTTTTTTTGTAGTGTTTCTCTTACGAAAAACTAAATGCCTTTTATACACCGGTAAGAATACGAAGATGTATTGTAATCTTGCACTTGGAAAAGAACATGCATATAATGTTTAAAAATATGACTTCAATGTTGTTGTATTTGTAAGAGATTGTTGTCACCCAAATAAGAGTATTAACATCTCTATAAGGAATGGCAAACACTTGTGTTAAGCCAGATTAACGGGTTGTGACCCCTTAGGCCATCTGACCCGATACAATAATGTATTAATTTTTGTACTGTGATGTATTGGTTTTTGTACTATAAAGTATTAGTTTTTCATAAATCTCTGACCCGTGCTATAATCTATTGGTTTTGTACTGTAATGTTTTTGTACTACGATGTATTGGTTTTTTATTATAATGTATTGGTTTTTGCAATATAATGTATTGATATGAAATTTTGACCTAACGGATGATCCGTTAGTCTGGGCCTAACAAGAGTGTTGCCCATAAAGAATTACACAATGGCTATTTATACCATTAAATTCACTTAACGATTGATTACTAATAAAACTCGATGCAAATCCATTGATGTCTAATAAATCAGAATTGATTGCAATAGTTGTTGGATGGAAAAAGAACTTAGTCAAGTGATCTTTAAATTTTTTATTCACTAAAAAAACATAATTTTAAGAGTAATTTTCAAATTATCTTCTTAAATCAATAATAGTTTTCAATGAACCCCACATGATTTAAGAAATAGAAATAAAAGATTTAAAAAAATAAGAAATCAAAGAGTTGATTGGTGGCGCTTCATAAGTAGCGGTTCAAAGAGGAACCGCTGCAAAAAGTGAAAAGGCAGCGCTTATTAGCAAAGAACCGTTGCTTATAAAAATAAAAAAATTAAAAATTTTATCCGGGTGACAATTGTTAAATATCAAGAGCTGCCAATAATACTATAAGAGACGGTTTCATTTCAAAACGACGCTAAAAAAAAAAAAAAAAAAGGGTGGCGGTTCAAAAAGAAACCGCTGCAAAAAGTGAAAAGGCAGCGCTTGTTTCCACAAGCGCTGCCAATATTACGACTACAAAAATACGCTGGAGGAAAAACTAATAAAGCACATTATTCATTTGGGCTATCCTATTAAATTCCAGTATGCGTGGAAGGGGGTGGAAACAACGTGCGAGGGGGAGGGCGGATCCTCTTGCAATTGATATTGTCATTGGCGGTGAATCGGATTATTTCTTCACGATTGTGCCCTTGAAAGCAAGATTCGGAACCCCACCGTTTTCATCCGAACCCTAAGAGAGACCGGAGCTTTGTCAAAGATCCACGGTGCACTGCCTAAGAGAGACCGGAGCTAAGACCAACGACTGTCACTGAGCCATATCTACCTCTGTGAATTGCTAACTCGCTCGCAGGCGAGGGGGATTGGTTACTCGATTTTAAAGGTTAGTTTTCTCTTTTCTATTTGTTTTTATTACCTCCGTTTTCTCTTTGTAATTAGGGTTCCTTGTTCAATTGTGTTCTGGCGTTTGATTTCTACGTTGAATTGGAGTTTTAATTCGTAATTTTCTCGAAATTGAGTTGAAGAGTGTTGGGGTTTTGTGGTAATTGAGCTGAAAAGCTGTCAAATTCTGGGCTAGATTTGGAATTAAATAATAGTCGCTTTATCCAGACTTGCCTGCTTCCATTATTAATAAATATATGGAATCATTTTGCATAAATCTAACAAATACTTGCACATTACTCGTATAGTCGTTTAGATTTTTTTTAATTTTTTTTATTTCCACACGTAGATATTTTGCTGGTTCCGAAGCACATTAGCATTGTCAGGTAATTACTTGCATTGCTTTGTTTAATTGCTATATGATGCTTCATGATTAGCAGAGCTGCTATCGTGTATTTTTTTTCTTCATATGGTGTGTATTTTCACTAAGAGAATCTAGAGAGCTAGTCTTTTATCCTCCCTTGCAAAAAATGTGCATAAAAAAATCGTAGCCCAATTCTTACGAAAGTTAATAACATTTACCATAAAAGCTAATCTTTCAATCTGTGATGCGTGGACAGACAAAGAAAGAGTAATGACAAAGGATATCCACTTATAATATTGAGCACAATAAAATCCTAACTTACCCAAAAGAACGCATTTAGACAATCATCAGATTTCCCTCCTTTTTTCGGTGTCCAACATTATTCCAGAATCATCAACATCCAGATGCTAAGTTCACAATCTGCAAGCTGGTCCCAGTTGTTTTTGTCCTTTTTTTTTTAAACAATTTCGATGATTCTATATTTGAAATTCTAAAAATGAATTCAATGAAACATGATGCATGTGTATGTCCAAAATCGGATGACCAAAAGACGAAAATAGAAAAATATTAATATACTATATTACTAAGCAAATTATTGATTCCCATAAGTCTTAACTCCCAACAACAAGAATTTAAATCTCCTCTACACACAAGATATGCATAAAATTTATTATATTATTAATTTATGTCCACCACCATTTTAGACAAGGTAATCACTGCACAAGCGTACAACTTGGTTCATTCTCTCTCTGTCTCACCTTCAAGTACTTTCCTTTGTTGTCTTAGAGCTCTAACCAATAAATATGGAGGCATGAGTCTGTGGCATATGCTGAACATAGAATTCAACAAACAAAAAACCAACCAAGTTTGAAGATTCCTCGTTTTCAGCCAAAAAAAAAAAAAGGTCAAATCTCAAAGTTTCTTCTGCCTTTTTTCTATATTGTTGTTTCATTGATCACATCGCATATATATCTAGTGTATGCCTGTATATATGGTGCACTACTAACCTTTGGTTGGGGATTATATGGGCAGGTGAGCGTCTCAGTATTATTACTTGGTTTTATTAGCATTACATTTCTTAGTGCAGTTGTACGATAATAATTGTCTCACCTGAAGATAAAATAGAATATTGTTGAATGACATGCTGAAGTCGGTTCATGAAGTTAACATTATTCACTAATTTGTAAATGGATAGGAATGAGATGCATCAGTTCCTTATGAGGGCTATATTCTTACTCGGGTCATCTTTATAATTTGGACTGTTAACAACCCCATCTGAGATTTTTCTATATTTCAATATTTCGACTTCCTTAAACATCAAAGAGACATGAAAATGCTAAATATTTATAGGTTTGGTATATTCTTATAATGATTTTGCCATTCTAGGGTATCTCAGCTGCTGTAAGCTGCAATAGATTAGGTAATGTTGTCTAAGTGATGCCTTTTGCATCTACTTTAACATTGACTGAAAGTTGTATATTTCTCACAAATATTCTTCTATGATATTGTGGTTGTATTCTGTCTAGTTTATGTTTGTATATTTGTCACAAATAATCTTCTTTGATATAGTAGTTGTGTTATGTCTATTAAGCTTAGTTGTTTGTTTCTTGTGTGTTAAGTAATAACATGAATTTTAATCGCATGACATATCCACCTGGTGATCTGTACTGCGATTTGGGAAAGGAATTACGCCATCGCACCCATTTCGAACAAGAAAGATATTACCACACTTCACGTACCTATTTCTCTTTCCCCATATCTGGTCGCCTTCAGTTTGGAGTTATGTGGCTGAGTGAGTTTTCTAACTTTTTATGCTTTTGATTTTATTTGATTCAGAATTCCAATTTATTATAATTTTGTATTGGGGTTTATTTCTTGGTGATTGTTGTTTCTATGACTATTAGCATATGATCTCCAATAACCGATAAAGTTTCACATTTTCGTTTTATTTTTAAACAAGATATAGATTCGAGGGGATTAAATACAAATTTATATCTACATTATTTTCGGATTAATGAAAATATGTAGTCATAGCATTTGGTATATGTAGAAACTTGAACTTGAGTGAATTAAGGAAAATCAAATATCTGAATAATTGCAAAATGCTTATTATACTTGGGAGCTGTATTTGATTTGCTCAGGTGAGGTGTAAACTATATTGCTTGTCATTTTAATGGTCAAATATGAGCTGCAAGATGTAAAAATTGCCAAACTCAAACAGATGAAAATGGGGGATGATAAAACTGTCTCTAACAGTAACAAAGAATGTGAGGTTGAAATATCTGAAGAAAAATTTACAATGTCTGTGGACTCTGCAAATTCTATGGAACAAACATGACATCAACCTCATAATATAGGATGAGGTAATATGCTTCTTCTTCATTCATTGGGTCTAATTACAAAAATATCCTTTTGTAAATAGATCAAACCTCAAGGATAGTTTTGGTAACTATCCTGATTTTATGCGTTGTCTTGAAGTAGTTTTGTTTATTTTCTTCTGGTATTAACAGATTGGTCCCTATGAAAATCTTGTGGAGAAAAAGGCTATGTACTGAAAGTCCGTTTTCATTGACTACTTTGTAAACGGTAATTTCAATCCTTCGTTAAACATAAACACGCATGCATAAATTGTACTTGTTATATTTACAGGGTGGAGGGATAAAGGGCTTGTTTACGGGCGTTGCTCCACGTGTCGGTCGAGCAGGGCCTTCTGTTGGGATAGTCGTTTTGTTTTACGAAGTTGTAAAATATGCTCTACATCATCATTATGCCATCGTTTAGTCTACTGCGAAATTGTAAAATATGCTCCACACTCAGCATGATGCATTATTTTCTCTCATAACACCCCTAACATAATTTGCATCATCATTTTTCAGATGTTTTTGAAATCATAATGTATGTGTTGTAATGTTTGCTGGTGCATTTTGCTTAGTGAAATTTGTGGTATTAATTGTTACTTTAGTGTAGGTCTATGGACACTACCAACTGGTTGGAATTTTTTTTTCCTTTTTTTTATTTAGGCAATAAAGTTTGATTTACTTTATGCAATTTGTTGCTAGATTTTTGTTTGTTTAGTTGTTGTTTTTTTTTCTTTCTTTTTTGTTTTTTTTAACAAACTCCTTAATTTCAGATAAATTAATCAGGATTTCCCAATCAGCTAAGCTTCATTGTATTTTCTTGATCGATCCAGCTTTCGTACATTCTTGTAGATTTACTGATATGGTGGGGCATAAGAGCACATATTAACGACTTCAGGAAAAATAAGCTGAAGCTCGCCCCAGTTGCCATACTTCAGCACGTACCGTGGTTCAATTTTGCCATGATTTGTATACAATGCTATTGTCCCTCTTCTTCTTTTTTTTTTCTCAGCGGCTGTTGTTAGGGGCTTTGATGTAAATGTAAATGTTGATTCGATGTTGGCTGAATTGTGTTTTGTTGTTTGTTTGTTTTTCTTGTAAAATTGTAATGTAAAATATTTTTTTAAGTATATTGAATGCTTTTGTTTACATTTGATGTTGATTAATTTTAATTTTCATGAAATATGAATTAAATTGCAATTGTTTGGTATTTATAGGTTGGGATGAAGATCGGTAAAATAGAATGGACGTAATTCTTTTTTTTAATTATTATTTTGGAATTTAGATGGGTTATATTCAAACCGATGTTAATGTTATCTGTGTAAACTACATCGGTTCTTTAAGAAACCGATGTTATTTATCAGTAATTATTGGCAGCGCTTCCTATCTAAGAAGCGCTGCCCGGTTTCTATTTTTGGCAGCGTTTCTTAGTTAAGAACCGATGCCAATAATAGTTTTGGCAGCGCTTCTTAGCTAAGAAACGCTATTAGCAGCGGTTCTTAGAGAAGAATCGCCACCCGAATCCAATTTTAAGCTGCGGTTTTTAACCGCCGCCCAATTTTTTTTACTTTAAGCGTCGCTAGTATTAGAGGCGAAAACCGCCTCTAAAGGGTGTTTTGAACCGCCTCTAATCGCCTTTTTTGCACTAGTGGTTGTTGGATGGAAAAAGAACTTAGTCAAGTGATATTTAAACTTTTTATTCACTAAAAAAACATAATTTTAAGAGTAATTTTTCAAATTATCTTCTTAAATCAATAATAGTTTTCAATGAACCCCCACATGATTTAAGAAATAGAAATAAAAGATTTAAAAAAATAAGAAATCAAAATATTGATAATATGTTTTATATAAATATGGGAACTTCTGCGGTGCCGTGAAGGCACCATTCTTCACTTAATCACAACCATTGGATTAAAAGGTGGTTATAAATATTAGTGAATGGATGGATGTAAATAATGGGGGGTGGGGGCATGGTGCTTTCACGTCACCGTAATCATTTCCTATATATATATATATATATATATATATATATATATATATATATATATATATATATTGAGCATATAATACTATGCAATAGATGAAGGTACCTTCCAGGTTTGAAATTTAGTGATATAAATCTCTTGAACTATATTCTATCATCATATGACAATTCACTACACACCACGGTATGAGTATTCACCGTGGTTCTATCAGTGGTGTTCTTTCCGTTCATGCACAGGAATCTTGGATCATGAACGTTATTAGGGAGTAGCCTACACCCCCACGTTGGCTACCCCAACACCATTGTTATTTAGGTGAATCCTCCGAGGGTGACTTGCGACCAACCACCCCAAAAAATAGGAATGCCTTTGGATTCATTAAGAGTTATACTCAACATCAAATGTAACACAAAGAGCGCTGCAACATAGGAATGGGACCCGAAATTCTCTGCTAAAATAATTTTTTCATGTTAACTTTTTTACAACTTCGTTGTTACCTGATTTGCATCTTTTTGTACATATTTTCATTACCGTTTTTGTTTCACGTTGCATATTTTTCGCTTGCTTTTTGTTGCTTTAGGAGTCGGGTTGGCCGTTTTTCGTATTTCTAGATTTTCTTAGTTTTTGTACGTTTTATTAGTGATTTTCGTAGTTTTTCACTTTTTCGTTTTTCTTGGCCGTAGGACGTCCAAGCGGGGCCCACGCTCGTTTGGGATCATCGATACTCGACTCGGGAATGGACGGACAAAGCAAGGAAGCGCAACGAACGAGGTTCGATAAACCGGCGGACGCGAAAAGAACGAATAATCGAGCCGGGCGCTGGAATCCAGTCGATCGACTGACATTATAGTCGATCGACTGAACTCCAAAAATCGACTGGATTCCAGGGAATTTTGGCATTTTGGACAACGCAGTCGATCGACTGCCTACTTGGCCGATCGACTGCTGTCGATCGACTGAGTCCTCCGAAGATCGACTGAATTCCAGAGCTTTTGGCCATTTTTGACGATGCAGTCGATCGACTGCTGACATGATCGATCGACTGCCAGTCGATCGACTGCTTTTTCAGTCGATCAACTGAAAAGTAGAAATTTTGAAGATATAAGCCATCAGACGTCATTTCAGAAGTGCAACTTGTCCTGCAGCTTTCTTCCCCAAGAAAGCTCTCCAAAACCAGAGAAATCTTCCCCTTTTCATGTTTTTGCTCATTTTAATTCCTATAAATTCTAGTAATTAGTTATAGATTAGTTAAGCTTAGATCTTAGTTGTTTAATGTTCAAGCTTTATTTTAAATTTCCTTTGTGAAGAATCATTCAGCTTTCAAGCTTTCCTCCTTCAAGCTTTTGTAATCACACACATTTGGTAATATCTTTCTATAATCTAGTTTTATTTTCATGTTATTCTTTTTTAATATTGTGTTGTGTTTTGGATCATAGTTTATGGTTCTTTTGATCATCAAACTTTCAATTTCATTTTATAGCTTTCTAGCTTATGAACTTATTGTTGGTATTTGATGGTGCCGTCTCACAGCGGAAAACAAAAATTTTAAATAAAAAGAATTTGAATCGAATTCAATTGACGACGGCCCATTTTACATTTCAATTAATTCAAACAATGTTTTAAATTGTTTTTCAAATAAAACAATTTGATTTTCGTAAAATCGAACGAGCATGATAAGTATCCATTTAATATATTAATCACATATATAACAATTATATATATATTAACATATTAATTATATATTACAAATATAAATCACATACACACATCAACATATATATATATATATATATATATATATATATATATATATATATATATATATATATATATATATATTACAGTACAGCATGCATGCAACCCATGTTGTATATATACATATCATACACTGCATTATATAAAATGCATGCATGCATATCATATATTTATTCAGCATGCACTTATATATATATATAGTATGCATGTAATATTATCTTTATTTATATATATACATTAAGCATYCATATAATATATCTATATATGTATATTAACACACACAGCACACAACACACATATATATTACATATATATATGTATAACATGATCAGCCATTTTTTACCTCACGTCGGAGGAGGAGCGACGAGGCTGGAGCTCCGGCGACGAAGCGGCACGAGGTTTGGAACGGCACAGTCGTACGGAGACAACGCGGCTGGAAATCCGGCGGCGAAGCGGCACGACGGCAGGCGGGTTCGACGCGGAGGCAGCAGGCTGTCAAGAACGGCAACAGCGACAGCGGCGGTCCAGCAGCGTACGGAACGGCAAGGTGCTGAAAACCCGGCGACGAGGCGACGAGGGCGGAGTCCGGCGTGATGACAGCAGCGGCACAATGCGATGACAGAAGCGGCGCGACTCGGCTGCGGAGGTGCGGCGTCCGGCGCGATGACCGCAGCGGCACAGCGCGATGACAGCAGCGGCGCGACTCTGCTGCGGAGGTGCGGCGTCCGGCGCGATGACAGCAGCGGCTGTCCGGTGGCTGCGACGCGTCCACGACGAATTGGTGTCACACAACGTAAAACCTGACGTCCTTACGACGGAGCACTAGATCCGACGAGGAATTGAAAACGACGAGAACCGAACGTTTCGGTGCGACGGTGGTCGACGGCAAGCGGCAGCTGGAGGTGGTGGCTGGGGTTCTCAACCTTTTTCCGAAAACAATTTTTCCGTCTGTACTTTTCTTCTTAAAACCTTCTTCTTTTAATCCATGTTTATTATTATTATTATTATTTTTTAATGTTAAAGGGCTCAAGCCCAATTAAATGGTTGGCCCAATTCTAAATGGTTGATGGGCTCAAAGGCAATGGGACCAGTTAAAAACAAAACCAATCTTTTAATTTAAAAATAGTACCGGCCCAATAACTTTAAAGGGGCTTATTGGGCCGACCCAATTTTAAAACAAATAGCCCATTGGAATTAAATCATTTCTCACAAACGATACCTCCGAAAAATATAACAATTATATTTTCGCGTCCAGAATAATTTTCTCGTATTTTTCTCAATTCATAATCATAATTACAAGAACCTTAGATTCAATCATATTGACATCTAAACTTTGCTAAAATTAACAATTAATTTCTAAGCTATCGTTCTATATCACAAGGTTCTTGCAGGCACTTCATTTGTATCTAAGGAATTATGATGCGTTGTTGCTAGGCGCCTCTCATAATTCGTTGGGCTCTGGTTTGGACCAGTGATTAAGTAAAATGAGTTTTATTTAATCAGGGACTCTAAGGGACGAGTTCATATAAGAACAATGTGTTGTTCGAATCACAATGTGTTGTGAACCCACGGCTAGCTTACACCTGAACCATTGAGGGTCACACCACGTGTTTCCTGATTATTGAAAAT
>BMAC01000114.1:0-22753 GCA_014905375.1 Phtheirospermum japonicum
TATCAACTTAAAAGCATAAGTTCAAAAGCTAGAAAGCTAAAAAATGAAATTGAAAGTTTGATAAGCAAAAGAGCCACTAAACTATGATCCAAAACACAACACAATATTAAAAAGGAATAACATGAAAATGAAACTAGATTATAGAAAGATATTACCAAATGTGTGTGATTACAAAAGCTTGAAGGAGGAAAGCTTGAAAGCTGAATGATTCTTCACAAAGGAAACTTAAAACAAGGCTTGAACATTAAACAACTAAGATCTAAGCTTAACTAATCTATAACTAATTACTAGAATTTATAGGAATTAAAATGAGCAAAATATGAAAAAGGAAGGTTTTCTGGTGTTTGGAGAGCTTCCTTTGGGGAAGAGAAGCCTCTGGTCAAGTTGTTTCATTGAAATGACGTCTGAGTGATTAAATCTTCAAAGTTTCTGCTTTTCAGTCGATCGACTGAAAAAGCAGTCGATCGACTGGCAGTCGATCGACTGCGATGTCAAAACGGCCTGGAGCCCTGGAATCCAGTCGATCTTGAGGGGTCCAGTCGACCGACCGCAGTCGATCGGCCAAGTAGGCAGTCGATCGAATGCCTCGTCCAAAATGCCAAAATTCCCTGGAATCCAGTCGATTTTGTCGGTTCAGTCGATCGACTACAAAGTCAGTCGATCGACTGAACAATCAGTCGGCTGACTGGATTCCAGCGCCCGGCTCGATTTCTCGTTCTTTTCGCGTCCGCCGGTTTATCAAACCTCATCCGCTGCGCTTCCTTGCTTTGTCCGTCCATTCCCGAGTCGAGTATCAATGATCCCAAACGAGCGTGGGCCCCGCTTGGACGTCTTACGGACAAGAAGAACGGGAAAGTGAAAAACTACGAAAATTACTAATAAAATGTACAAAAACTAAGAAAATCTAGAAATACGAAAAACGGCCAACTCGACTCCTAAAGCAACAAAAAGCAAGCGAAAAACACGCAACGTGAAACAAAAACGTTAATGAAAATATGTACAAAAAGATGCAAATCACTCACTTTTTGTATTTTTTTTCAATTTTTTTATTTAAAAAACTCAAGGGGAGCACATTCCCTTCGGATTTTTAAATTTAAAAAAATAAAAAAAATAGAAATTATGCTATTTTCAAAATTATTTGATAAATATAATAATTTAATGAAAGAAATTAGGCAAAAGGTAATATGTAATCATAACATGCATGTTTACACCTTACATACATATAGCTTTTCTTGTGTGTGTGTGTGTTAAATAAAAAGAATATGCGATAAATTTCAAATTTAAATGAAAAGGGTTGATAAAAACATAATTATAATAGTGGAATGCACAAATTCTGAATACACAAAGTATTGTACAGAATTATCAAAAACAGATAATATACTATTCCTCCCTCTTCTATTTGTTACTTTTTAGATAGTAGATAATTGACAGTAGAAGTAGACCTGTGACCTACGTGATGTTCATGACAAAGTGAGATGAGATGACAATACGTACTTTTCTTGTACTTTTAATTAATGACTATAAAAAACAAACTTGAAAAGATCTCTATAAAAAAAATTGAAAAGATCTGACCATGATGATATTTTTTTTTTCAATTTTTATTAAATTTCAAACAAACCAAGGGAAGAAACTCCCCTCGAAAATTCCCAAAGGGAACAATGTCCCTTCGGTAATTTTTGAAGGGAGTCTTTTCCCTTCGGTAATTTTTGAGGGGATATTTGCCCCTTCAGTTTTTCTGAGGGTTAAATTCCTTCGTTAATAATACCCTCGGAAAGCCTTCGGTATTACCTTCACTAATTATGGCGGCAAACATAGGCGTCGTGTTTCTGAAGGATTTAGAGAAGGGAGTAGTACCGAATGTACTAATCTTTGGTAATGCCTTCGGTAATGCCCTTGGAATTTTTTAGGGCAATATTTCCCTAGATTTTCCCCTCGGTAAAATACTGTTTTTTTTTTTTTCTTTTTGTAGTGTAAGATGATGAAAAACAAACCGTGAGAGCGCCTACAAATCCGACCACTTCCACTTGGAGTTTCTCGACCTAGTTGCAAAGAAAGAAAAAAGTAATTTATTACATAAATGATAAAAGATCCAATATTTGGATTTCTATTGGACAAAATAAGAGAATTCTATTACTCTTATTTTATATTTAATAGGTAATATTTAAAATAAAAGAATGAAAAATATTTGAGGATAAGATTTGTTTGTCAGAGACATAGGAGAATTGTCTCACGTCATGGCTGCGAAACCACCACTTTCTTGTGATATATAAACATGTACAAAAGAAATATAAAAAAAGTGTAAAAATAAAAAGAGACAGAGCTAACAAAAACTACAATCCACTTCAATCACTCAATGTTACAAATTAAGAAGAAGAAGAAGAAGAAGAAGAAGAAGAAGAAGAAGAAGAAATAAGTGGAGAAATACCCAAAACCATTATTTTGTATCATATCATAAATGTGTAATCAAAATCCTAACTATATAACATAATAAGTCCTATTACCTTGGGCTTCCATTATTAGTTTGCTTCTGCACCAAACCAACCTCACTGTCAGCAATATGCAATAAAGAAACAAATTAATGAATGAAAACTAGGGATGGCAATAAACCCGGTTAAAACGGGGATTCCCCCCTCCCCGCCTCGATGGGGATGGGGATTACCCGCTTTAAGCGGGGATGGGGATGGATGCGGGTATGGAATTGTGGGTTTTTGTGGGGGCGGGTACGGGGATCGGGATAATGTTCCCCGCGCCGGGTACCTGCGGGTATCCATCCCCATTTGAGACCCATTTCAAACCCGCATATATTGTTATTTAATTATTTTTTATATATATTTTGAACCATTTTTAAATGTAATAGACTAAATGTTTGTCATGCTATTTGAATTTCTTTTGTAATTTTTTTTTTATATTTAAGTAGACCTAAAAATCAAGCTCCGTAATTATTTATTTTTAGTTTTTTAAGTAATAAGATTCAGGCGGGTATAATCGTGTATGAGCCGGGTATATGGATGGGGGTGGGGGCGGGGATGGGGATGACTTTTTCAAGTAGATACGAGGGCAGGAGTAGGCTTCCCCCCCCCCCCCCCCCAGTGAAAAGTCATCAATCCAATCAATCGAAGGAAAGATAGGGGAAAAAGAAGATGAAGAGCTGAAATTCTTAAATAAAATTAAAAAAGAACAAAGAAGAAGTAGAGAAATAGATATCACAATATAAAAGTCTAATCAAGACCCTAACTATATAACATGACAAATCATATTACCTTGGGCTTTCATTTTCAATTTTCTTCTACACTAAATCAACCTCACTGTTATCAATGTGTAAAAAACAAACAAATTAATGTAAATAAACAAATAAAACTCATCAATCTATCGCTGAAAATTGAACAACACTCAATCCCAGTCTTGGTTATCTAATTTTTGATATTAATATCTATCAATATTGGTACATAACATACCATATTCAAAATTATGATGCACATATTCGAAATTTGATCATCTTTGAGAGTGTTGAGAATTTGATTCTTGACAACTTTTCCTTTTTTAGTTGTTTGCCTTTCTTGGACTCAAAATAAATTAAGACTCTAGATTTATTTTCTAGATGGAGTTTAGGACTTTATTTAGTTTCCTAAATTATATTTTACTTGTTTACCAAGTTTAGGAGTCTTGTCTATTTAAGACAAGAAAAGCCAATGAATCGATACAACTTTTGAGACGGATTTTCAGAAGAGACGCAGCAAGCGACGACGCAAAGAAAAGCTAGAAGAACACAAGCACGTAGAGTGCTTGAAGCCATCCGAGATTCGTAGGTCTTTGAAGTTGCGTGACCAACGGAGAAGATCATCTTTTGTGGCAATGAGTATTTGAGTATCACAGTGTTTTGATACTTTAGTTTTCATATATTACTTTACATCTTTTTTGGTTGATCTTGAACATGAAAAGTAATATAGTTTTTGGGTTTGTACACCAATATCGTAAGTACTTTTAATTACGAACGAAACTTAAATTGTTGTGTTCTCTTTTTGACATTTATTTCACTTTATATTTTAATAACTCTGTTTGATGTTAGTTTCGGTGTTTTAACACCAGTCTCAACATCTGATTTAAAACTATTTGATGTTAGTTCTAGTGTTGTAATACTGAACTTAACATCGTTTGCTAATACTTATTCAATAACCATAGGTCCTACAAATCTACAATTGGCATATAGAGCAGGTTGCTTGACGTAAAAGTTTACTGATCCTTATTTGTAGGACGCTATGGATGCTCCAGGCAATCCTCGACCCCCTATCCTCAATGGAGAGAATTACTCTTTTTGAAAGCAGATGATGCACTGGCACATTAAAAATATTGATGAACGTGCGTGGAGAACCATTCTGGTTGGATGGGAAAAACCATGTGTCACTGATGCTGATGGCGATACAATTATTAAGAAAGAAATAGACTGGACTACTGATGAAATAGCCCAATCGAACTGAAATTCCAAGACCATCAACATCCTTTGTGGATATGTTGACTCGAACTATTACAAAGTTATCATAAAACACGAGTCGGCAAATGATGCATGGGATGCATTGCAGAGCGTGTGTGAAGAAATCCAGATTAAGAATGTTGACTGCTACTTTCGAGTCTATGAGGATGGATGAGAAAGAATACATCATGGAATATGCCATGATACTTTCTGACATCGCAAATGAGTGCGGGGAACTTGGTGAATCGATGAGTAACTCACGCCTTGTGGGAAATTTGCTCAGATCAATCTCAAAGAAATTCAGCGTTAAAGTGGTAGCCATAGAAGAAGCCAAGGACACAGACGATCTAGACTTTGATGCTTTAGTAGGTTCCCTCGAGACTTTCGAGATGGAACACCTTGGTTCAAACTTAAAAGAAAAAAAATATTGCTCTTACCTCTGATGTTAACTCTGATAATGAACACATTGATTGGAGAGAGATACTAGATAAACTTGATGCTACCACACTTAGAGAAGACGAAGTGTATCTTGTATCTCAATGTTTTAACCGGTTTTTAAAAAAGAAAAACAATATTGGAGGATCCAGTTTTAAATTCAAGCCAGAGACGCCTACACCGAAATCGACTGGGTGACCTCTTGCCAAATTCCAATCTTCACCTTCAGAGTCCAAGACCTCCAGCTCGCCGAAGCCTCTCAGTGAAGTTCAATGTCATGAGTGAAAGGGTTGGAGACTTTATAAGAATGAATGTGCTAATACTCTGAGAAAGAAGAACTTGATTGCTACACAGTACAACGAAGTTGACAGTGATTCTGATTCTTCCAACTCTGTTCCAGCCTTGTTTGGAAATGTTGTGTGGGATGACGACATCCGTATTGGTAACATCAACACCAACACCAGGTGCTTAAATGCAGAAGTTGAACTTGACAGTTACGAGATGCTGAGAATTGAGTATGATGGGTTATTTGCCAAATGGGGTAATCAAGTGCTTAAAGTCAAGGGTCTATGATCAAGATGGACAAACTGACTCATGAAAAGGATGATCAACTCAACACCATTGTCCGTTTGGAGTCAGCACTGACTAGAAAAGATGCTGAGTTAGAACGTGTAAAGGCTGATTTGAAGAAGGTCCAAAAAACCATCACAAACCTCAACAAGGGCAAGGCCAAGTTTGATGAAATTCTGGATATGAGTTTCCAGAATCCTCGAGAAACGGAATTGGGTACAAGCCTGATCAACAAACACCAAAGTCAAGCCAAAAACTGAAAAGTCGACCAAACGCCACAAAAGGAGAAGAAGACATTATGTGTGTCTGATAAACAATGTTTTTATTTTTATGGTTTGTATTTTTTTAAAAAACAATGATCATTTGTTTAGGGAGAGTTTCTAATTTAGGGGGAGTCTTAGAGTTCTGTTTAAACATTTTGATGCGTCGTGGTATTTTGTCCATAAAGGAAAAAGAAGGAGATTGTTGAAAATTTTATTCTTGGCAACTTTTCCTTTTTAAGTTGTTTGCCTTTCCTGGGCTCAAAATAAATTAGGACTCTAAATTTATTTCATAGATGGAGTGTAGGACTTTATTTAGTTTCCTAAATTATATTTTACTTGTTTACCAAGTTTAGTAGTCTTGTCTATTTAAGACAAGAAAAGCCAAGGAATCGATACAACTTTTGAGACGGCTTTTCACAAGAGACGCAACAAGCAACGACGCAAAGAAAAGCAAAAAGAATACAAGCACGTAGAGTAATTGAAGCCATCCGAGATTCGAAATCTCTGAAGTTGCGTGACCAACGGAAAAGATCATCCTTTGTGGCGACAAGTATTTTAGTATCACAATTTTTTGATACTTTAGTTTTCATATATTACTTTACATCTTTTGTAGTTGATCTTGAACATGAAAAGTAATATAATTTTCGAGTTTGTACACCCAAGTTCGTAAGTACTTTTACTTACGAACGAAATTTAAATTGTTGTGTTCTCTTTTTAACATTTAATCCGCTGCATATTTTAATAACTCTGTTTGATATTAGTTTTGGTGTTTTAACACCACTCTCAACATTTGATTTAAAACTGTTTGATGTTAGTTCTAGTATTGTAACACTGAACTTAACATCGTTTAATATACTTATTCAATAACCATAGTTCCTACGAATCTACAGTGGGATACTAAACCAGAATTAATTTCATGGAAAAGACACACCATATATCGATTTTGATAGCGCATATAAGGATCTACAAAATTATCATGGAAATCCTCGTCATCAATCTCTTAGGAATTAGTTTTCATTCAAATCCAAACTTAAAAAATAATGAAAAACTTATTTCGATAAAAATTAAATATCGAAAGAAAAAAAAAAAAAAAAAAAAAAAACCAAAAAAAACTTCTCCGCCATGGAGAATCTGATGATCACATAGGTGTAGATAGATGTCCTTTGAATAGGATTTAGGAAGCAATGAGTCAGAGCCGTCGACGGGGCTAGTGGCGAAAAAAAAAAGATAGGGAATTTACTCACCTACATTGATCAATTCTTTCTTGCTCTCTCTTCCTTCCGAGAAATTGGGTTTAGTGATTTCTTGGTATAGATAGAGGCTTTTAACGATGGGATGGGAATTAGGTGGCGAAAATAAAATTAAAAAAAGAAAAATATAAGGAAAGAGAGAATACTGAAGTTTGAAGAAGTGTCGAAAGAAAAGAAAAAAAAAAAAAAGACTAATTAGAGCATGACAGATAACTGTTGGCCCAAAAGATGACGGTTCAATTTTATATATAGGGTATTGATAATATAATAATATTATTATAAATAAGATAAAAAAAAATACAAAGAAGACCACTTCCCACATTGAAAGAAGTGACAAACTGAAGGGGAAAAAAACGAAATGAAGAAAAAAGAACAGCAAAAAAAATTACTTTGGGGAGTTTTTGGAACATTTTGTTAAGACCTTATAATAAGTCCAATTGAATCAGTCACAAACTAAATATGGAAATATTTCTCAAATAGTTTACATATATGTCCTTTAAATCCTAGGGTAAGCAAGTGAGAACTCTCCACCACCTTTGCTTTTCTTGTATTCTTGGTACCATACATTAAAATAATACAACTGAAAAAACCAACCATCAATCTTTGTTTCTCTCTTTCTCTCTCCTACAAACCAATTTTTTTTTTCTATCATCTCTCTTCACAAAGAAACATAGACAATATAATGTTCACTACCTTTTTTCTCCCCTCTCTCCCCCCGGATATTTGACGACGGTTTAGTTATCTTCTCGCCGGAAGATCGACCCTCACTCCGCCAATGGGTCGTCATCTCCGCCTCAACACCACCCCTCCTGCCCCGTCTCCGATCCAATCACCACCTCCGCCAGCGATGGACCTCTCGTCCCCGTTCGGCAACCTCGACGGTCTCGACCGTGGCGATTATCGTGAGGCCGCCTACGAGGTGTTCTTCACGGCATGCAGGTCGTCACCGGGATTCGGTGGCCGGACCGCCATCTCGTACCACAGCTCTGATGGAGAGGGAAACGGGTTGTCTCCGGGGTCGCCGGTCAAGCCGCCAGGTGTCGGGATGGCGGTGACGAGTCGGATCAAGATGGCGTTGGGGTTGAAAATGTTGAAACGGTCCCCGTCCTCAAGGCGGGCCAGCTCCTGCGGTTCGAACCCGTCGTCCCCCAGCGGGTTCGGGGCCGGATCGAGCCCTAGGGTTGGGTTCACGGTGCCTCAGTTGGGGGCGCGGATGAGGCGGCCGATGACTTCGGCGGAGATCATGAGGCAGCAGATGAGGGTGACGGAGCAGAGTGACAATAGACTGAGGAAGACTCTCATGAGGACACTTGTTGGCCAAGTACGTATATAAATCACGTAATATGTGTGTTGCATGCATGCATGGTTGTGACTAGGGTTGTAAAAGTTTGTGTTGGCGGCGGTGGTCTATACAATGAGACGAGGCGATTATGTCGAAATTGGTGAAAAATTGTCTCGACCAAAAATTGCATATAAAAACTAGTCAATGTTTAAGTTTGTCTTGATGTGGATAAGTGAAACCGGTTTAAATTGTGTTGATTAAAAGTAACATTATTACTGACATTCTATTGATTCGATCAGATGGGCCGGCGCGCAGAGACGATAATCCTTCCCCTAGAGCTGCTACGCCACTTGAAACCATCCGAGTTCAACGATCCTCAAGAGTACCATTTATGGCAGAAACGGCAGCTCAAAATACTAGAGGCTGGCCTCCTACTCCACCCGTCGATTCCGTTTGACAAATCCGACACATTCGCTGCGAAACTCAGAGATATCATCAACGCTTGCGATATAAAGGCGATCGACACCGGCAAGAACTCAACAACCATGCGAACGCTATGCAATTGCATTGTTTCTCTCGCGTGGCGGAGCCCGAATGGTGGGACTACCGACGTTTGCCACTGGGCCGATGGATATCCCCTGAATGTCCACATCTACACGACCCTGTTGTCATCGGTCTTCGACATGAAAGACGAGACTTTAGTCCTCGACGAGATCGATGAGCTAATGGAGTTGATGAAGAAAACTTGGTCCACGTTGGGAATTAACAGGTCGATACATAACTTGTGTTTCACATGGGTGCTTTTTGAGCAGTATGTCGTGACCGGGCAGGTGGAGCCGGATCTGCTCAGCGCATCGTTCGCAATGCTTTCGGAGGTGGCACATGATGCTAAAAAGGTGGATAGAGAGCCTATATATCTGAAGATGCTGGCGAGCGTTTTGGTTTCGTTGAAGAAGTGGTGTGAGAAGAGATTGTTGGATTATCATGGGAGTTTTAATAGGGCGACGGTTTGTGTTATGGAAAACATGCTTCCGTTGCTTTTCTCGGCGACGAAGATATTAGAAGAGGATGTTCCATGTTATGTTACGTCGTCCCAAGAAAAGGGAGAGGCGGGTGATGATTCGACCGGGAATAGAGTCGATTATTACATTCGATCATCGTTGAGGAATGCATTTGCCAAGGTTTGTCCATAACGTTGTTTTTCTTGTTTTCAAGAATGTTTTGCAAGCACTTTTGGGAAGAAAAAAAAGTGGTTGTTAGTTTTTAGTGTTTTCAAACACCATCTTCAGCTTTTGAATTCACACAATTTAATTAGAATCTAAAATCATAGCGAGGGGTGCTTTAGATTTCAATTTTCTGCTTTTTTGATTTGACCTTTTACACAAACAATTAAATCATGTTTATGATTTATTTTTTCATATAACATTCTCGTTTAACTCCCTTTATCGACAGATGCTGGAAGATCAAAATGTCAACGGGACAAAATATACCGAGGGACTAGAAGTGAGTGAATTGCTCATTAAGTTGGCTAAAAAAACAGAAGAATTGGCCGCTAAGGAGAAGGATATTTTCAGTCCCATTTTGAAGAAATGGCATCCCGTCGCTGCTGGAGTTGCCGCCGTAACCCTGCACACTTGCTACGGGACGTTGTTGAAGCAATATCTAACGGGCAAATCCTCATTCTTGAATGAGACTGTCTTGGTATTGCAGAGGGCCGGGAAACTCGAGAAGTCCTTAGTACAACTAGTCGTTGAGGACTCGGTCGAATGTGAAGATGGAGGCAAGGCGGTCGTGAGGGAGATGGCTCCTTATGAAGTTGATGCAATGATACTAAGACTACTGAAACAATGGCTTCAGGAGAGGCTGCAGAAAGGAAAAGAGTATCTCCTCAGATCAAAGCAAACTGAAGTAAGCTTAAAGCTTATTCGATAATTTCACTTTACTTTTTCTTGTTTGTTTGTTGAATGTTGTAATAAATCTTGTGATTTCATTTCTGCCTTGCAGACCTGGAATCCAAAATCGAAAACCGAACCATATGCTCATTCCGCTGTTGATCTAGTTGGCTTCGCCAAGGAAGCTGTGGAGAGTTTTTTCGATATTCCTGTAACCATATCGGAGAATTTATTTTACGATTTTGTCGATGGTTTGGAGAATATATTCAGGGATTACATCACGTTTGTTGCATCATGTGGTGAGAATTTGTTTTATTTCTAACTCATTCAAATAATTTGCTAAGTATTGGTTTAATTTTTTTTCAGGATCAAGACAGAGTTACCTCCCCACAATTCCTTCACTAACACGATGTAGCCGAGACTCAAAAATATTCAAACTCTGGAGAACCGCATGCAGCGTCGGAGTAGACGATCCGAACCACATCGTTTCCAGTGAAGGAAACAATCCACGTCCCTCGACGAGCCGTGGTACACAACGCCTCTACATCCGTCTCAACACCTTACACTACCTCGTCTCCCAGCTCAACTCCCTCGACAAAACACTATCACTCTCCCCAAAAATCCCTCCGTCGAAAACCCTCCTCCCCAACAGGCGACAGCCTGGAGGCTCCTACTTCGAGCACAGCCTCTCGGCCTTACAAGTCGTCTCGCACCACGTCGCCGAGGTCTCGGCTTACCGCCTAATATTCTTGGACTCGAACCCCGTTTTCTACGGCGGCCTCTACTCCGGCAACGTGGCGAACACGCGTATTAGACCCGCGATTGGATTGCTAAAGCAGAACCTAACTCTCTTGTGCGCGATAGTGACCGAAAGGGCTCAGCCGACTGTTCTGAAAGAGGTAATGAAGGCTTCTTTCGAGGCGTTCCTTATGGTTCTTCTAGCGGGTGGCGGCTCGAGGATGTTTACTAGATTGGATCATCCGATGATCGAGGAGGATTTCGATAGCTTGAAACGGGTATTTTGCACGTGTGGGGAAGGTTTGATAGTCGAGGATATGGTCGAGAAAGAGGCCGAGGTGGTGGAAGGGGTAGTAGCACTAATGGGACAGTCTACCGAGCAATTAATCGAAGACTTAATTAGCAGTGCGGCTAGTGAGCAGGGAGCGGGCGGCGTGGGGGCCGCGAAGAAGCTCTTGTTGCCGCCGACGACTGGGAAATGGAACAGGTCGGATGCGAATACGATATTGAGGGTGATTTGTTATCGAAATGATCGGGTGGCTAATTACTTTCTCAAGAAAACATTTCATTTGGCAAAGAGGAGGCCTATGATCAGGATGGTTTGAATAATTTCTTGATTAAATTCTATGTGTTGAAAGAGACTGTGATGCAAAGAATATGAGAAAGACTGTAAACAACTTTGCTTTTATTTTGCCAGAACAAAGATAGAGAGTGGGACATTGTTTTGTTCATTTTATTTATTTTATTGTTTTTTCCTTTACTCAGACCTGGGGTATGATGTTTGTAATTTTGTATGATAATGTTCCTGGGACTGGAAAGTGGGATTTTTATTTTTTTTTCTTTGTACATTTCTGGATATTAATATACTATTTGTTAATATTATTGTAAAATCATGAGTTTTTGGTTTAAGATCCCTTGTTTCTGTTCTTGCTTTCTGCAGATTTCTTCTAACTCATGAAAAAAGAAATGCTTGAAACATTGTTGTTAAACCAGCCAAGTACCAAAATAAACGGGTATTAGTTCTACTTTCAAGCACAACATTTTCGAGTCATTATACCGTGTCATTATACCGTGTAATCGGGTGCATCTTATAGGTTTAAATAATTTAATTTATCGTCGCATATAATTTACATATATCATTACATATAAATAATACATATCATAATAAATAACTAAAATTCTAAATCTAAAATTTAAAATCCTAAAATAAAAAAATGAATCTAAAATGAAAAACTAAATTCTAAAATTAGAAAACTAAACCCTGAAATTGAATATTATTAAACTATAAACTTTAAATTTACATCATATATCATCACATATAACTGATATATATATATATATATATATATATATATATATATATATATAATATATATATATATATATATATTATATATATATCAGCACATATAATTAGTAAAATGATATATATTTTTGCGGACCCTAAATAAAAAAACTAAAAAAAATAGAAAACTAAACATTAAAATAGAAAATTAAACCTTAAAATGTAAAATTAAACCCTAAAATGTAAATCCAAACTCTAAAATGGAAAAGTAAATCCTAAACTCTAAAATTTTCATATTATCACGTATAACAATCATATATCATCACGTATGATTATCACATATATATCATTACATATAACGAAATAATAAAAGATTTTTACAAGGTGCACCTTGATAGGTGCACTTAGGTGCATGTAATAAATTGTCGTATATTTCACTTATTTTTATAAAATATTATTAATATATTCCGTGTAATTATATTTTATATAGGAAAAAATATTGTCAAATACTCCAACTAATTATATAAAATATCAAATAGTTCAACTATAAATAACAATTATAAGGTTACATCAATTAAAATAATAATATTAATATAAATAATATAATAATTATAATAATATCATTAACCAACATCACCACCACCACTACTCTATTCACCCCCACCAGCTTCACCCGCCTGCCCACCCACCGCTGCTTAAGATTTTTATGTGAATTATCGCTAGAAAATTTTCAGGGAGTTTTCTTCCCAAAAAATAACTTTTTATTTTGGTTCTTTTTTTTTTTTTTTTTTTGTTGAGAAATTTCACTATAAATTAAAAATTTATTGAACATTAAGTAAGAAATTTTCTTATTTTTCGGAATATAAAGTAGAATTTTTTTTTTAGTTTTTCGTACATAAAATAAGAAAGTATTTTTTTTAAAGAAAATAAAGTGTGAAATTCCACTATGAAATAAGAGACTTCTTTTCTTTTTTTGTTTTTTTTTACTTTTTTTTATAAATTAATAATTTTTTTGTACCTTTTTTAATATAAAATTAAAATTTTCAATATAAAGTAATAAATTATACAAAATATGAAATACATAAAAACAATATGCGACCAAGTAATAATTTTTTTCTTTTTTTATTTGGGAAAAGAAAAGGAAGAATTTGTTTATAATAAGTAAAAAATACCTAGCTACATTTACATATCAAGTAAGAAATATTTACAATCAAGTAAATACTTTTCGTTATCAAGTAGAAATTTTCGATCATTAAAAAATTTATAAATATATAATAAGAAATTCGAACATATAATTAAAAATATATTTTAATGACCAAAAATATTTTTATAAATTAAATAAGAAATTTTTAGACGTATAGTAAAAATTCAGAGAAATAATAAAAAATTCGCACGTATATCAAGAAAACATTTTCAACTTACCAGACCCCATTTGTTATTAATGCATTTAAATGGTCTTGTGTCCTTATACATAATTTTGAAAAGGCCTATTCGCTTTCTTTCTACTGCCCCTTGTGTATTTATCCCTATTTATTTTCCATTAATTAGTTTTATACACATTATTATTGATACACCCATCTTAAACTTCACCTCATCTTAAACTTCACCTTAAGCCATATCTTCACAAACTACAACAAATAATGTAGTGGACACATTATTTAATTTATTTATTGCAAATATTAATTCAAAGAAATCTCTAATGAAGATATCCTGTTAATTTCTCTACTAATCTAATTTTCAAACTATTTAGCGACCAACAGGCAACAAACAAAGCAAATGCCAAACACAATAATAACTCTAATTAAACAGATATGAGTATAACGATCTTTTATAATATTTAAAAAATAAATTAAAAAAAAATAGTAATAATAAAATAGCAACACTTACAAAAAACCCAATAAGGCATGGCAACACTTGCTGATCAACAACATTCGTGTTGAAGTTTGGAGATAAAACTTACTGATAAACAGGCCGGAGGTATTTGTGCTCAGCTCTTTTAACTGCGCCTTTCCTGGAAAATATTGTTTATTAGTATTGTTGGACCATTATTTTATTTGCCGCTGCAATTAAAATTTTGTGCTATCGATAGATAGCAGACACACATTTCAAAGAGATGATCCGCAGTCAAAATTGAAACAGCAAGTTGCTGCGGGAATTTCATAATTCGAGTTCTATGGTTCAATCGATCCTGATGTTAACGGTGATGAATCACCCCTTTAATAAGAAATTTTTTGTTCAGAAAATATTTTCCGATGAAAATTTCGGCCGCAGCCACCAGTTGTTGTTGTTTATTATTATTATTATTATTATTATTATTATTATTTATATTTTTTTTTCATAATAATATGTTATAGGAAAACTCTACGTTGCCCTAAAGGCACCATGTCCCCCACCCACCCTACATTTAGAACTATAGATCTCTTAATCTAAAAATCCTAAAATCTAATGGTTGTAAATGCACCCCACTAAATGAAAAATGGTGCCGTGAAGGCATCGTATAAGTTCTCTTTCATATCATGATTTTAAAATATTTGATAAAAAGGATAGACTATGGGGTGGTCGATCCGAAATTCAATAAGTTCAGTCAAGTCAATAGTCATCGTGTGAAGTTGCACCATGGATGACCCATTCCCAAGAACGATCATCAAGTTGTGCTACTGAACGATCCACCTTGAAACGTCTAAATTTCAAACGAGGTATCGTCGAGCAAAAGACATTAAGAATTACGCTTTGTGTTTTTTTTGTTCATAATCATGGCGTCGAGGTAACCCAAGTTTTTGTGTTTTTTTTGTTCATAATCATGTTTGATTTTTCGTATTATTTTTGTACATAATTTTTGTGTGTGATAAAATTGAGTTGGATAGATTTGATAATGGTGTTTTAAGTGCGCAGGGAGTGACGAAAGTAAGCAACCGCATATAATCCGGTCGGATAATACACACTGTAGCACAATTCGACCAGATTGCCATATGAACCGATCAGACATAACAATCTGGGGAACCATCCGACCGGATGAGTGCTAATATCCGATTGGATGGTTCCCCAGATTGTTATGTCTGACCGGTTCATACGCCAATCCGATCGAATTGTGCTACAGTGTGTATTATCGACCATCTGAGTGTTAATGTCCGATCGGACAAAACACACTGTCCAGTCATCCGACCGAATTGGAGCAAGTGCCCGGTCGGACTCACTTTTTGGAGCCACATCCGATTGGACGACGCAGAAGATTTCTTTAAAATCGTTCCTTTTTGGCATTTCATGTTCATTTCCTCCAAATTCACAAAAAGAGCTCCAGTGATTCCACTCTTCCATATTCCACCCAACACAAATCAAGCACAACCAACCGCCAAACGATCCCGTCCGACCGGAGAACTCTATCCGCCAATTACCCAATCAATTGCATCCAACCGGAAGAGGCAAAGCTCCAAACCCAGTTCTCGCCAAAAACGACCATCTTCACTTCACGAGTTATAATAGCTTGAAAACTCAAACTTATTGAATTGTTTGGGATTTGAATTGCAGGAATTCGAAGAAGTGGGTGTCAGTTTTGAAAAGGGGTTTTGAGGGTTGAGTTTGAGTCGCATAGCATGAATTGTCCGAAAGAGATTTTTGCTCGAATTCTCCAATTTTTCGCAGTCAAAATGGCTTCTGGATCTCGATCAAAGCGGGGAAACAATACGAACAAAGGCAAGGGAGTGAGCCGGAGGAGAGAACCGAGCAATACCGGGGGATCCTTAGCACCGTTCAATCTTGAGGACGAAAGGGAGGTCACGCTGTTTAAATACCTGATCACCCGTGATGTTTATGTCCCTCGTCACCTCAACGTAAACTTTTGGACAAAAAAATCTGATAAAAGGGACAAGATTACTCAAAAGCTCATGGTAAGTATAAAGGCGCTCGGATCGAACAAGTGGGCTGGAATTTCGTCACCCAGTTACCGGATGCTAATGCTGGATGACTTTCAAGCTTCTCGCCGACGGCTCCTTCAATTGCAGGCTCCGCGACCGTCCCTGCCACACCACCAAGGCCGACCTCAACTTGATTTTTGCTATGCATCAAGACATAGATGAATCGGTGCAACATGAGGAATACGATAAAAAGTCGTGGTGTACCAGACTCGCTGGAGAACCACCAGAGGCCGGATGCCATTTCAATTCCACTTCATTGCGATCCTATGCCATGTACTTGACGTACAAGTTCCTCATTCAAGGGTTTTTAGGGAAAGAAAACATGACATGAATGTCGTTAGCCGAGCTATGTGCACTGTGGATTGCGTTCCATCGGGGCGACGCGAACCTTTATCCCCTCCTCACGGCAGCAATTGAAAATGTGCAGAGAGTGCACGAGAAGAGATCGGCCAAGCTCATACTCAGCAGCTTCATCACCGATCTTATCCGATATCATAATTGTGCCCCCTACGACGACGTCACATACCAGAGTGCGCCGATGCAGGTCGATATTCGGACGTACAATGGTCAAAATGTGACTAATTCTGACTTTCTTGAAGTGTATCGACAGGGAAGAGGCTGAGGACGACGAAGAGAACGACGACGAAGAGAATGACAATGAAGAGAACGACGACAAGGAGGAAGATGGCGAGGGGAAACAGAACGCAGATTTCCAGAGTTATGAGCATGGAGATTATGGGGAAGGTCTGGAGTACGAAGAGTACGACAGAGGATACAATGGTGCTAGTGATGATTATGGGGGTGGGCCGAGCGCTCACCAGTCCCAATACTCAGACGCTCAATGGAGGCAGACTTTGCCCTTCCAAAATAGCGTCATGGAGCAGATGAGGCAAATGAGCCTCAACAAGGAAAACTACGCGAGGGACGCCCGACAAGATGCTTGGGAGGTGCGTGAGGAGGCGAGGTCATTCCGGAACACCTAGGCAAACTTAGATGAAAGAATCACCCAGACAAATCAAATACTCGCTCGGTTGAACAACAATGTCGAGGCAAATCATGACTAACTCGTGTAGATAGATGGGCGCCTCATGAGACTGGAGAAGCGCTTCCCACCTCCCCCTCCGGAGGACATGGACATGTAGGCGAGCTCGTGCCCCAACTGTATCATTTTCTATCCGAACTTTTGTTTCTCTTTTGTAGTGATTCGTGTTTGACTTTTTCTGTTATGTGTTGTGTGCGTGAGTGTCTGTATTAACCATTTAACTTAATTATTCACATGTTTTTTTGTTTCAATTTTTTTTCTTCTATCCCCTTTGTGTTGATTCGTAACATAGAAATATGGAGATTGCTTGTTTTTATTCCGGTCGGATTGTTGCAAGTAACCGGCCGGATTCCGTCTTTGCATCACCATCCGACTGGATGTGTGTAGGTAACCGATCGGATTCCATGTTAGTATTATCATCCGACCGGATTGGAGCAGGTGTCCAATCGGACAAAACAAACTATAGCACCATCCGACCGGATGAGTGCTACATCCGACCGGTTGTGTGCAACTTGCTAGTCGTATTTTATGCATGCATAGTTCGAGTCGTTTCGGTCAAGTAGTTATGTATGAGTCTTTGTTTTATGTCGACGTACGTTGAAATCACTCCCATGCTTATTTGTGTTTGTACTGGCTTGCCTGTCGAAATCATGTATTGTGAAAAATGTCGTTGGAGTCTTTTGAGCTTGTTTAAGTGCAAAATTCTTCAAAACCTACGTGTGTATATATATATTTAAAACAACACTTCGTCGGTAGCAATTTTGCGAACCTTTTAGAACTTGATCACCTTACTTTCAAAATTTGGAATAAAACCCTAGTAAGGAGTATAAACTCTCAAATTTAAATGAAGATTCCTTGATACGAGTTTACACTATCAATATATCTCAAGTTCAAATAAAATCTCCATGATACAAGTATAAACTATTTACAAATTCATTAACTCCTTGATATGAGTATAAACTATATTTAAATTCAAAAACTCCTTAACACGAGTATAAACTATATTTAAATTTAAATTTAAATGAAAACTCCTTGATATAAGTAATATATCTACAAACTCAACAACTCCTTGATATGCGTATAAACTATCTTCAAACTTAAATACAAATGAAAGCTCCTTGATACGAGTATAACCTTTCTACATATGCTCCTTGATACGAGCCCAATCTATCTACAAAACTTCTTAACAAGAGCAAAATCGGTCTTCAAATCAAGCAAAATTCCTTGACACGGGTATAAAATGTATACAAATTAAATCAAAAGGCTCTTTAATACGAGTATATAATATCTACAAATCAAATCAAAGCTTTTTAACAGAAGCATAAAATATCTGCAAGTTAGAGGAAGACTCCTTGGTACGAGTATAAACCATCAATAATTATTCATATATTATTAATTTACAAAGGTCCAAAAATAATTAATTAGTCATAAAGTAAGAGTATTTTATTATGACCTTTGACATTAGATGATTTATAATTTATCCCCTCATTTCTCAGATTTTATTTCATATTATCCTTATTATATTTCTTAACTTATGAAGTAGTTATTTGGATTCTTAATATTTATTTAATTGATTTTATTGACTTTTCATATTTGTTTATATATACTTCCTTCATTCTCCAGATTTATTTAATAATTACTTAGTTTTTTCTTCTTCACAGTTTAGTTAATTTATTTTAAGATCTTACTTTTTTATTTTATAATATTCTTAATTCTTTTATGTTTATTTTCATTTTTAAGATTGATTAATAAGTTGATAGAATTTATTCAACAGATTTAAATTTTTTTGGTCTTTGTTTTCTCAGATGTTATTTTATATTATTTTAGTATATCTTTGATTAAACTTATGAAATAATTATTTAGATTTTTACTATATTTCTGGTTTTTATGACTATTCATCTTTATGTTATATATTTTCTTATTATTTTTTCTGATTTATTTAATATTCAATTGGATTTTTTATTTTTTATTTTATAGTTTACTTAACTTATTTTGTGAATATTAAGTTTTATTTATAATATTATTGATCTTTTTTTTCTCAGATTTACAAATAAGTAAATAAAACTTATTTAACCAATTTAAGGTTTTTTCGTCTTTGTTACCTCGTTTCTTAAAACTTAATTTTATTGTTTTTTTCAATATTATGAAATAATTATTTAGATTTGTAATATTTAATTAACTATTTTATGATTTTTCATCTTTAGTTTTTTTTTTTTCATTTTCAAGACTTGTTTAATAATTATTTAGATTTTAGTTTTTAATTTTTGTAGTTAATTTAACTTCGAACAGTAGTTTCATGGTGTCGAAGGCAAGTGTTGTGCGCGAGTACGTGTCACGTTTCCATACGGGCCCACCTCTATAGCCGTATGAATGCCTGTGGTATTTTATTTATTGATTGTCATGCCAGCCCTCTTGAATTCATCTCATAAATCAAAACCTCAATTATCTATTACATTATATATGGGGTTGTTACAGACCGAGAGACTATTTAAAATTATGAGTCATGATTATTCTTTTATTTTGAAAACTCATGAAAGTATCAAATATTTCTTTTTTTCAGGAATACAATGACCCCCCTTATTTAAAGTCATATTTTGAAATAAAACTAGTCATTAGCGGTCATTTTTTATTTTTGTTTAGAACCTCACGAAATAACAAACATTTTCCTTCAAATAAATGTGTCTCTCTTTATTGTTATCTAGGATGTACACAGCTTCCAACAAAATGTTGAAGACAATAAAAAGTAAATCTTCTAATAAACAAAGCGATTTTGAAAATCATTTTCAATGCTAAGCATATTCCACCTTCGAAAACTAACCACAATTGCACCACACACCATCGATAAGTGATCCCTATTTTCCCCTGCCATTGTTTTAGATAATTTATTCCGCTGTCTTGACTTTTACTACTCGAACATTAGTTTTAATTATTCGAACTTTATTTAACTTGCTGCCATTTTCCACAAGAAAAGTATACATAGCAAAACATTCGGGCGTTGTTAAGACTGGAAAACAAACACAAGACTGAAAAACGTGAATTAAAAAGAAAAAAGAGACAAAAAAGGAAGAGAACCAAAAGTAACAATAAAACCAAAATAGTAGGCATATCATGATAGTTCATAGTCTATGAGACTCATAGTAACCAATCCATCAACATTTACATTTAGATAGATTTTCAAATAAGTAAACACCACAATATTTAAAAAAGAAAAAAAATCTGAAACAATAAAGTAGTATCAGAATAGAGGCATCTTCAATCTGGAACGTTGTCTCCAAGTCTCCACTCCATCGTTACCCTGTTACTTCCAAAGTCCTTCAATGATATCTTGGTGTTCTTGAAGAGAGAAATCAGTCCAAGCCATTTTATCTCGGAAAACAGTCTTTTCACCCGTCTAGGCTTTGGGTTTGGTAACCTTTCCCGAAAATGATGTTTGGTGAGCACATAACGACTTAAATCAGCCCAACTCTTTGCAGCTGCTTCAGTTTTCATTCCGTATGCAACTAGGCTGTTGTAGTTGAGACTCACCTTCCGTAATATATAATCAGACCTAATTGATTCTGCCACCATTGCACGTATAATTAAAAGACTCTTAGCCCATAATCGGTCATTTCTCTCCTTACTCAAATTAACAACAGCAAGCTTCAAATTTCGTTTACCAATAATCAGATCATAAAGTCTCGATTCAAATGCAGCTTTCAGCATCCCCTTGTACGATTTACCAAAAGAAAGCCTTTTTGAATTAGGGATTTCATTCCCATTGGAATACTCGTACCATTCTTGATCAGACAGAAAGCCAACCATGTATCCATCATCCGTAGCAAACTTTAGTGTGGTAGAGTAATACTCACCATCTGCACAAGTGCCAAACGTAATATCAACTAAAGATCGGTTTATAGATAAGACGTCCCTAAACAAGAAAGATCCTGTAGGTTCGGGAGCAAGTATCGCCCGCCGCACATTGGTAACCACGCTGTCGAAGTTAAGAGTGTCCAAATCAATTGTTGTCCCCATAAGTTTCACAGCTGAAATAGCAAAACAATATTATATAAGCTTCTCAGTAAGTGTTCAATAATGCTAAGAAAAACAAACGCAAATTAACTAAGGTAATATATTTAAAAAATTGGCAGAATATACCTAGCACTTTCTGGCGGGCCAACCCAGATAACTGATTTTCTTTCAACTAATTTAAGCTTAAAATAAAGAGTGAAGACCCGTGAAAGTTGAAAACAAACCTCGTCAAAGTCGGACCAAGAGGATGAGCAGTGCACCGAGAGGATTCCAAACCTTCAATTGCGAGTCAACCACGTGTGTACGGTGGCGGCATGCGGGCTGCGTCCCTACAGAGGAAGAAAGTGAAACGAATTGTGATTTAGATTTTTTATGGTTTGGCCATCCCGTTTCTTTTTCTTTTTCTTTTTTTTCTGAATCTAATGTCTTACGTCTTTTTCTAATATATAATTAGAATTATCCTGATGCGGAAAGTTCATATATTATTAGGATTATTATTTCTATTTTTATTAATTGGTAAATATAGTAAAAGTAAAATAATTATATTAGATACATGTTAAGTTTGTATGATATATAAATAATTTGAATCATCAAAAAAATTTATTAGCCTAATAAATCATGCAAATCAAACATATAAATTAGGAGGATTATACCCATCAAAAATAATCCTAATATGTGTCTAATACGCATAATTTATTAGGCTAATAATTTTTTTTGGTAATTGCCAAATACTCCCTAAAATATAAATGAATTTGTTAAATATTCTAATTTGTAGATTTAAGTCAAATGGTCCCTCCTTTTTGCCAAATAGTTCAAAATTGTGATATGAATATACCACAATACCCTTACTATTAAAATAACTAATAATAATAATATAATAAAATGGTCCACCACCTATCTCTAAGTGGTTCCCACTCATCGAGTAGATGATTTCTATGATATAGCGTACAACATTAATCCTTAAGACCCAGACCTCATCGTGACTTCACTAGAGGACAGGCTATGTTGTGACTTGTCTCTGTGTCTCCTTGGAGGCCCGATCAAAAGGGCAACGTTCGCATAGTCGGGAATCTAGTGGGAAGTCTGTGCATGGTAGTAGGGGATTCGGACGCATGATAAGTCATGGATGTCCTGTGTGTTCTGATGGTTGATAAATTCTCGGAGTCTCTGGCCAGAGCTGATAGTGGGGTGTTTAGAGAAATGTGTTTCTCTAAGTCCACACACGAACGGATTATCTTGAACCTAGAACGTACACACAGTTATTGAACTATAAAGAGGTCTCGATGAACCAATACCTCTTGTTCAATCAGGACATAGATCGCGAAGGGATCGTACTGTACATATAAGCTATATCACAAGGTTCTTGCAGGCACTTCATTTGTATCTAGGGAATTATGATGCGTAGTTGCTAGGCGCCTCTCATAATTCGTTGGGTTCTGGTTTGACCGGTGATTAAGTGAAATGAGTTTTATTTAATCAGGGACTCTAAGGGACGAGTTCATATAAGAACAATGTGTTGTTCGAATCACAATGTGTTGTGAACCCACGGCTAGCTTACACCTGAACCATTGAGGGTCACACCACGTGTTTCCTGATTATTGAAAACGAC
>BMAC01000114.1:25167-47747 GCA_014905375.1 Phtheirospermum japonicum
ATATAATTATATATATATATATATATATATAATACATATGTAATCAACATCACGTTAATATATAATATATATATATTTATCAACAACATTAACATGTATTATATATATATATATATATATATATATATATATATATATATATTAACCAAACTGCATGCATAAAACATAAGGTACCTGCATGCGTTAATTAAATACAAACACACATACCATACCCATCATTTATACGCATGCACACACATGACAGAATGCATATTTCACATATGTATAATACATAATATATATTAAGCCAAATTACTCACGCATGCATATCACATATGCATTACATCACATATTGCATGTTCAACAAAATCGCAAACACAGAATACATATATACTCACGCCATATTTATATATTTTTCAGGTGCAAACGAAGGTGTCGATCGGATGGGAGACGAGTAGAGGAATAAAAATGTTAAATGTTGGTTGTGTTTTTCTTTAAAACTTGTTTCATTGTTTTAAATAAAAGTTGAACTAGACATAAAAATGCGTTTTTAATTATAAAATTTTCTTTTATGGTGATTTGATTATTTATATTATGATTATTTCCGCTGCGTAAAGTTTGAAAGTCTTGACATTTATTGTGACGCCAAGGTTTCGTCATATTTTTCTTAAATATAAATCCTATTTGACTAAAGTGAAATCGGGGCGTTACAAGAGGTCCTTCAAGTCACTCTTAATCTCTGTGTTTATATTTTCCAAGTCAAACAGAGACTGCATACAAAATTAAATTCATAATTCATGAAAATTAGAATTAAAGGTTTTTTTTTTTTTTTGGCAAAGGCAACAAAAAAGATCAGCATGGTTATGAACCTGAGCTACATTCTCCTCAAACTTAGTGGGCTCAGCATCCTTGTCCTTGTGGATTTTTTGAGCCGCAGTATACATCTTGCAACTATTACAATGAAAAAACGACTTATATGTTTTAACTCTGCTGATTAAGTCAGCAAAATCAAATGATATGTAACCATTAATTAACCTATTAACAGTTCGACTAACTCAATTCACCACACCCAGTTCATTTTTGATATCTACAAATAATTCCAATCCAAAAAAAACCCAGATCATAACGAAAATCAACAATCACTTATCACCGAGGTTATTAGGTTTCATTCGTGATGAAATTCTAAAAACAATTACTACTCCAAGTTTATTCAAATTTATAATTAAAAAATCAACACAAATGATAAAGACGAGAACTGCATAATCATATCCAAGACAAATTTCAACAATGCAAATCCATATATAACGACTCAGAACTACCAATTAAAACCAAACACGACACAGTTAACACTAGAACAGAGGCACAAACTGCCATCCACAACGAAGCGCCAAAATCAACACAATATTAATACAAATTTGTTCCTAAACCATCAAAATCAACACTTTATTTACAGGYTTATCGCCATTAAAATTCGATGCACTTACCTCGGATTTTCTTGACGGCGCCGGTTCTCGGAGGTTTGTGGCAGTCGAGTCGTGTGGTGAGGCGGTGTTGCGGCACCGTGTGTTGTGCGAATTGTTTTCGAAGTTCCTTCGAGTGAGAGAGCGGATTTGGGCTGAGATGAACAGGGAATCAAGCGAAGTCAGCGGAGAGGGAGGCAGATATGGCTTCGACGGCGCTCCAGAGGTCGGCGATGGAGAGGCGGCGACGGCTATGAAGGCGGTGGTGACGAATTAGGTCTTGAGAGATTGTGGGAGATTGGTGTTTGTAGGAGAGAATAACTGAGTTTGAGGTTAAATTGGTAATTGTACAATTGTGTCTGGAGTATTTGATATTTTCTAAAATTAGTTGGGGTATTTGATAAAGACATTTTTTTAGGAGGAGTATTTGGCAATTCCCCCTAATTTTTTTTTATAATTCGGGTTGTTTAATGTCATACGATTATAACATCTATTTAATTTAATAAAAAAATGATAAACTTGCTGGTATGGATTCAAACACGGAGACGTGTCGCACAATTCAGATTTTTAAGCATTTATGGTGAGTTTGAGGAGTTACATGAGGCAGGGTTCTTCCTCAACACGATTTTGGGTTTGAACTCTGGTTAAGATTTTCCTCTCGATAGCAATTTTTCTAATAAAATTTGGAAATAATGATTCATCAATGTACTGCAGTGGTTGTGAAATTATAATGAGTTTAATTTAAGTTTGATGGATAAATCGTATTAATTTTAGGGTTGTGTAAATTATTATTATTTAACATTGGTGTGTAAATTGTAATAATTTTGGGGGTGTTTTATAAACAATAATAATTTAGGATTATTACATTAATTTTAATAATTTAGTGTGATTTCTCAAATTAGGATTCTTTTTTTTTTTTTTTTTTATTTGAGAATCAAATTAAAATTTGAAAAATAATTTTAATTAAAACTATAACAGTAAAACAGCATTTTAATTAAATAAAATAAAACAAGAGTTAAATAAATAACACATGCCAACTAGATTTTGAAAGAACAAAAATTAAATATCTTTTTCCTAAAGTAAAAATAGAAGGTGTTATGGTTATCGGCGGCGAGCAATGTATTCAGTCTGCGTTACTAAACACAGTCAGGATAAAAATGAAGATTGAATAAGGTTACTAGTATGTAGAAAAAGCTTACTAGTCATGAGAAAAATGAACATAAATGCTAACCAAAGGCACGAGTACAGAGAAAGGCTTTCCTATCATATGCATAGACAAGCTCTTCAGTGCTGTTTGTTATGCCTCTGTTGTCGTCGCTGTTTTCGTTTTTCTCTTAGATCAAAAGTTTCTGTTAGTTTGCAATATGATGACTTGTTGTAGATCTTGAAGTAGTAGTTGTCATCAATCCAGTACCCGACCAGAATGCTTAAGGCTGCCTTCATCACATTCACACCAGCTTCTGCTTCATTATAATCCTTTGCCACAACTTTTGTGAACCAAGTATCATATATCATACGACCCATCTTTTCAGAGATTGTTTCACGATTCTTGTAAGTAAGCCTCTGAATTGAAAAGCGCAAAAAAACGCTAAAAAATTGAGGCTGTTCAACAAAACCACCAACAACGCAATCATCATTCAAAATGTACCGCGCTGTTCTATCAAGAAGTTTTTTTATCAGAATTTTCAAAATGTCCTTCAACAGATTTTCGGAGAAGTTCCAGAAATATTACTGCCGTCTGAATGAGTTCCTTACTTCCTTGTTCTACTAGATCTTCGGCCATTTCAGTCATGAGTTCCACCTGCATCTGCAATGCATGCCCGCCCAGCTAATTAAGATAATCAATCTTTAGTCTAACCATAGATTTGAAATCATTCCAAAAAAGATAATTCAAAAGAAATGATTTTATTTATGTACTTACACCAGTATTTACTAATTCAAGGATGGAACCCGGTGGTTCAGGAGACGAGGACAAGGGTTCTTCTTCTGAAGATTCAGACATTAGTTTATTATCCGACTCACACCGTTTCTCATCCTGATAATTAATTCATTTGATTCAATATCAAAGTAACAATCAACAACAACAAAAAAAAAAAATTAAAATTAAAATTAAATTGCCACAGAGTAAAACTCATAACAACCAATTTCAAAATCACAAATTCAATTTGTCTGTACCAATTCATCGGAAGAACTTAAACTTGATGGCTTAAGCTTTCTTTTATGCCCGGATTCATCTTTCTGATCCTGGAAATTTAATTGATTTGCTTAAAACTTAATTACTACTAAAAAAACAAAAATCATCATTTCAAAAGTAAAAAAGCACATGAAATTGAATTCGAAAGAGACGAGTTTAATATTGTCAAGGATCAGTTTCAGAACCACAAAATCAATATCCACATACCAATTCATCGGGAGAGTCCGTTGGCTCAGGCTCCGTTCTTTTCTGCCCCGAGTGAATTTTCTCATCCTGAAGATTTCAATTATTAGTTGTATAAAAAGGGGAGGGATCATACAATAAAAACACATCGGATTGAAACCCATAGAAAAACACATATAAGATAATTGACAGAATAATAAAAGCACATCGTATTCAAACCCATGGAAAAACACATATAAGACAGAATAATAGGAATAGAATATTAAGATCGGACTGCGTACCATCGAACGTTGCGGATTCAGAAATTAGGGTTTTTTATATTTAGAAACCAATATGTTTGGGGAGTGCCAGAATAATCATACGGTCCGGACTTATTTATTGGTCCCGAATTTGCTCGGAAAGCTGTTTTCCAAATTTACCATTTGTTTTTTATTTTTGGGAAAGACGACCAATAAATCTATCGATCTATAATTTTCTTAATATAATTAATATACATATTTTAATTAATAGTAATAATAATTTATTTTCCTTTTTAATTAAAATTCATATAGTATTTTTTTTTTTAATCATGTACGACTTTTTTAATATAATTAAAAAATATATCATAATTAATATTAAAAATAATAAGAACATTTGAATACACACATGCATATAAATAATCAAATATATGTTATTTTGTTTTTTCTTGTAATTTTTTTGTTATTATGTTTTATGTTTTTTTTTTTGTTATTATTAATTATTCTTTATTGTAAATCCAACAATAATCAAATTTATTAGTTTTCCTTAAAATAATTTGGCCACCTTTTCTAATTAAACTATACAGAAATACACAGTATAATATAATTTAATGTTTGTTATTGACTATCAACATGTTATAACTAAACTAGTGCTTTTACGTTAATTTCCGAGGGCCGAACCGAGAGACAGCATAATTCTTCGGTTTTTTCTGAGGGAAGCCAGAATCTCTCGGAAATACCCTCGGTTTTCTGGCGCCTTTATTTGCCGCCATGATTACCGAGGACAAATATCGACAGATTTGCGAGGGACGTCATTACGAGGGAATACAACCCCCGAAAAACTGAGGGATAAACGTTTCCCTTCGACTGGAATCGCGAAGCGACGAAGCGACATGATTTTTCCATATTGGAGGAGGGGTGCGCCCCGGCATCGTGGAACAACGGGGGTCGGGCTTCGATCGTTGAGGACGCGTTTTCTATTTTTTTTTCGATTTTAGATGAAAAATGGAAAAAAAACTCGAAAAAATAGAAGAAATAGTTAAAAATAGAAACGAATCCCAAAACATTACGACCGGGGAGGGGAGGGGTGCGCCCCGGCGTCGTGAAACCACGGGGGTCGGGCGTCAATCGTTTAGGACGCGTTTTCTATTTTTTTCGATTTTATATGAAAAATGAAAAAAAAAACACACGAAAAAATAGAAAAATCAGTAAAAAATAGAAAGGAATCCCAAAAAATTACGACCGGGCGGGGAGGGGTGCGCCCCGGCTTCCCGGAAACAAATCTTATTTTTTTATTATTTTTCTCTATTTTTTCTATTTTTTATTTTTTTTATTTTTTAAATTTTCGAGGGAATTTAGAAATCCCTCGGTTTCATTCCGAGGGATTCTGGCTTCCCTCGAAAATTAGAAAAATAAAAAAATTCAAAAAAAAAAAAATACAAAAAAAGTAAAAACGAAACCGAACTTATCATCTTAGGCACGTGGAGTGATTTTGACCCGATTTCGATCGAAAGATACCAACGAGCATGTGCGTATCCACACGTGTCGTGGGATTCGACCAACAACAAGATACGATCGATCGATGAACTCCTTCGGCTGGAATCGCGAAGCGACGAAGCGACGTGATTTTTCCATATTGGAGGAGGGGTGCGCCCCGGCATCGTGGAACCACYGGGGTCGGGCGTCGATCGTTTAGAACGCGTTTTCTATTTTTTTTCGATTTTAAATGAAACATGGAAAAAACCTATAAAAAATAGAAAAATCGTAAAAACGAAACCGATCCTATCATCTTAGGCACGTGGGGTGGTTTTGACCCCAAATTCGATCGAAAGATACCAACGAGCACGTGCGTATCCACACGTGTCGTGGGATTCGACCAACAACAAYATACGATCGATCGATGAACTCCTTCGGRTGGAAWCGCGAAGCGACGWAGCGWCGTGATTTTTCCATATTGGAGGAGGGGTGCGRCRCGGCGTCGTGGAACCACGGGGGTCGGGCGTCGATCGTTTAGGACGCGTTTTCTATTTTTTTTTCGATTATAAATGAAAAATGAAAAAGAAACACGAAAAAATAGAAAAATTAGTAAAAAATAGAAACAAATCCCAAAAGATTACGATCGGGGCGAGGAGGAGTGCGCCCTGGCGTCCCGAAAACAAATCCTATTCTTTATTATTTTTTTCTATTTTTTCCTTTTTTTTATTTTTTAAATTTCCGAGGGAATTCAGAAATCCCTCGATTTCATTCCCAGGGATTCTGGCTTCCTTCGGAAATTTGAAAAATAAAAAAATTCATAAAAAATAGAAAAAAAGTAAAAACGAAATCGAACCTATCATCTTAGGCACGTGGGGTGATTTTGACCCGATTTCGATCGAAAGATACCAACAAGCACGTGCGTATCCACACGTGTCGTGGGATTCGACCAACAACAAAATACGATCGATCGATGAACTCCTTCGGCTGGAATCGCGAAGCGACGTGATTTTTCCATATTGGAGGAGGGGTGCGCCCCGGCATCGTGGAACCACAGGGGTCGGGCGTCGATCGTTTAGAATGCGTTTTCTATTTTTTTTGATTTTAGATGAAAAATAGAAAAAAAAAACTCGAAATAATAGAAAAATTAGTAAAAAATAGAAACGAATCTCAAAAAATTACGACCGGGGCGGGGAGGGGTGCGCCCCGACGTCCCGGAAACAAATTCTATATTTTTATTGTTTTTTTCTCTTTTTTTTATTTTTTAAATTTTCGAAGGAATTCAGAAATCCCTTGGTTTCATTCCGAGGGATTCTGGCTTCCCTCGAAAATTTGAAAAATAAAAAAATTCAAAAAAAATAGAAAAAAATAGAAAAAAAGTAAAAACGAAACCGAACCTATCATCTTAGGCACGTGGGGTGATTTTGACCCGATTTCGATCGAAAAATACCAACGAGCACGTGCGTATCCACACGTGTCGTGGGATTCGACCAACAACAAGATACGATCGATCGATGAACTCATTCGGCTGGAATCGCAAAGCGACGTGATTTTTCCATATTGGAGGAGGGGTGCGCTCCGGCATCGAGGAACCCCGGGGGTCGGGGGTCGATCGTTTAGGACGCCCTTGCCCAGTCGACGCGAGCGCACCGGGAGTGTCGACGCCCAGCCCCAGCTTGTGTCGGTCAATGCGAAGTCGACGCGACGGCCCAAAAATAGATTTTTAGGGTCTCTCTCAAGTCCGTCCCAACATAGACGATACACCACTACATCCTTACTTATAGTCCGTTGGCTTGAGACCTTCACGTTCCATAACAACATCGAAGATTAATATTGACGAATCAAGGGTCACCAGTTCGTTAGTTCGTGATTTTATTCCCGTCCAAGATCTTCGCCACCTCTATGGATTAGCTGGAGAATTTACTGCAATTTCTTAGTTTAAATAAGTACTCTAAACTCTTTAATTATTTTCTTAGTTTAATTTATGCGATTAAGTAGTAGTTTTTAAATAATTATTTTGAATGACTTCATGTTTCAAACCCTAGATACTTTTGGTATTTGGATTCGTAATCTTTAGTTTAATTAATGTTTGATTATTGTTCATGCTTAGATAATTCATTCCGTTTACCTTATGCTTTTGATAATGCTTATCAATTATGCTAGTTTTGAGTTCTTAGATTAATTTCTCGAATTTACTTGTTCTAGTTGCTGAATTAAAGTAGTTAGTTTAAATTGATGTTCAAGCGTTTTACATTCTTAGATAATCAAAACAACCAACCCCCCCACCCCAATCTGTATAAGTTACTTGTGATTGAACAAACTATTCGAGATTCCGATTGCATGTTCCTCGTGAGACGACTCGAGTTAACTTTGCCAACCTACACGCGATCCCGTTCTCTTGCGGGCAAGCTATTGAATGTCTGACAAACATTTATAAGTAGGCACAAAAGCTTGAATCAAAGAGTACCTGCGCACTAAAACGACAGTCAATAGAAAAAACACAAAATGAGCAAAACCACTTGAAAGGGGGAGGTGGATGTCGAAAGAATCTTCAACCCAACTCCAAATGTGACGCGCAAACCAACATTCCGCGAGAATATGATCAACCCTCCCGGAACTCTCAAAGCAAAAGAAATAAAAGGAAGGACCTATGAACCCCCGCCTACAGATCACGTCGAAGACACCGAGCCTATTAAAGATCACCTTCCAAACCATGATAAAGCGCCGAGGCGGAATATGAGAAGACCAAATCCATCTTCCCCACCGAACCTTAAGAAACTTATGACGGAGGTGGTCGTACACAATCTTAGCCGAGATGTCCCCTGATGGAGAGATAGGCCAAACGCGTTTATCCTCAGTGTGTGGGACAATGGGAAACTGGAGAATGACAATGACAATGTCCGTGTAAGCAACAAGGAAGCTCTCCGTAAGGTGCCAAATCCCAGAAAGGAATTAGTCGGCGATAGTTTGAGAAAAGTGGGGCTTAAACCTCTCTGGGATGCCGATGCGGGAAGCGATGGAGTAATCGAGCAAGTTATCCCACCAGAAGCTAACTCTGGAGTCGCTGCCAGGGATCCAACGAGAGTTCTCCAAAATGCTGATAACATGACCCCTGATGCCACCCCAAATCGACGAGGGGACATGCGCACGGGGGGAACCATTCGTCTTAAGAAAGCTCACGCGGAGAAGACGAAAGGCCATGGAATCCTTATTAAGCAAGTTATTAGCAAACTGAAGAGGAACAAGGAATTAGCAGTGGTGACGGAGCGGATGCTGAGGCCACTCTCCTCACAAGGGGCACGACAACGGGCCCAATTAATGGTGCAATGCTTACGCTTAGAAATGTCGCCCGACCAGACGAGATTCCTAATAGCAGTCTCCAATCTGCGTGTAATCGAGTTCGGCCATTTAAGGATGAGCATGAAGTGCACTGTAGTGCTGGTAATGATCGAGTTAACGAGGCAGATGCGACCAGCAAGAGGCAGGGAGGAACCCTTCCAAGTTCCAAACTTAGCCAGAGTCTTATCCAGGATCGGACGGAGATGAGTAACGCGAGGGCTACCACGGAACATTGGGACGCCGAGATAAGAGGCAGGGAGGGATCACTCGGAAAAATTGGAAGCCGGACAGATACGACGGGCCACGGCAGGGGTCAGAGAGGAGCCAAAGTAAATCTTAGATTTCTCCGGAATGAGAATCTGTCAGGAAGAATCCCCATAGAGATGGAAGATGTCCAGGATGGCTCTAGCATTACGAGCCGAAGCATGACTCATAACGAGGATATCATCGGCATAGAGAAGGCAGGTCGGGAAGCAGAGCTAGCGACTGGCTCGGAATAGGGAGATCGTACCGTGATCCACAGCAAAACAGAGGGCACGTGCAAGAACGTCCTCCGCGATGCAGAACAGGAGAGGAGAGAGGGGATCCCCCTGGCGGACACCCCTGGAGCAACTAAAATAGCCAGTGGGGCTACCATTTAGGAGCACCGAGATGCGAGCGGAGTGAAGGATGGTTTCAACCCACCCAATGAAGATAGAAGGAAAACCAAAGCAGCGTAAAACCGCAATAAGAAAGCCCCAATCTAAGGTATCAAAGGCTTTAAAAATGTCTATCTTCATGATCATGTTCTTACCGAAGGTACGGGAGGAGAGGCAATTAAAAGCCTCAGAGGCCACAGCGATACAGTCATGAATTTGCTTGCCCGGAATAAAACCGAACTGGGAGTCTGATATCATCTTACCAATGACAACTCCAAGATGAGCAACCATGATCTTAGTAATGATCTTGAAAGAGAAGTTTCTGAGGGCGATCGGGCGAAAATCTTCCACACGTATCACTTCCTTAACTTTCGGAATAAGAATCATGAAGATGGAATTGAAACCCGTGGGGTTTCAGTGCATAGACAAGCTCTTCAGTGCTGTTTGTTATGCCTCTGTTGCAGTCGCTGTTTTCGTTTTTCTCTTAGATCCAAAGATTTTGTTATGATGTCCGTCCCAAAGGAGGATTTGTAATACGATGTCTTGTTGTCGATCTTGAAGTAGTAGTTGTCATCAATCCAGTACCCGACCAGAATGCTTAAGGCTGCCTTCATCACATTCACAACAGCTTCTGCTTTTGCTTCTTTATAATCCTTTGCCACAACTTTTGTGAACCAAGTATCATATGTCATACGACCTATCTTTTCAGAGATTGTTTCACGATTCTTGTAAGTAAGCCTCTGAATTATAAACCAGGAAAAAATGCCAAAAAATTGAGGCTCAACAACTAAAAGCTCAACAAAACCACCAACAACATAATCATCATTCAAAATGTAACGCGCTGTTCTATCAAGAAGTTTTTTATCAGATTTTTCCAAATGTCCTTCAACAGATTTCCGGAGAAGTTCCAGAAATATTACTGCCGTCTGAATGAGTTCCTTACTTCCTTGTTCTACTAGATCTTCGGCCATTTCAGTCATGAGTTCCACCTGCATCTGCAATGCATGCCCGCCCAGCTAATTAAGATGATCAATCTCTAGTCTAACCATAGAATTGAAATCATTATAAAAAAGCAAATTCAAAAGAAGAAATGATTTTATTTATGTACTTACACCACTATTTAATATTTCAAGGATGGAATCCAGTTCAGGAGACGAGGGCGCTTCTTCTGAAGATTCGGACATTGGTTTATTATCCGACTCAAACCATTTCACACCCTGAAAATTAATTCATTTGATTCAATAACAAAGTAACAATCAACATAAAAAAATAAAATAATAATAATAAAATTAAATTTCCAGAGTAAAACTCATAGCAACCAATTTCAAAATCACAAAGTCAATTTGTCCGTACCAATTTATCGGAAGAACTTAAACTTGATGGCTTGAGCTTTTTTCTTTTATGCCCGGATTCATCTTTCTGATCCTGAAAATTTAATTGATTTGCTTAAAAAACATAATTACTACAAAACAACAACCAAAAAAAACATAAATACCATGAGCTTGTAGCTCAAGTGGTATCACTAACCCTTTATAAGGATGTTGACAAGGGTTCGAAACCTAGGCCTCACGAGTTATTTGAGATTTATCTTTTACTTTCCAACCACTTGACCCAACTTATTAAAAAAAACAAAAAAAAAACAAAAATCATCATTGCAAAAGTAAAAAAGCACATGAAATTGAATTCGAAAGAGACGAGTTTCATATTGTCAAGGATCAGTTTCAGAACCACAAAATCAATATCCACATACCAATTCATCGGGAGAGTCCGTTGGCTCAGGCTCCGTTCTTTTCTGCCCCGATTGAATTTTCTCATCCTGAAGATTTCAATTATTAATTGTATAAAAAAGGGAGGGATCATACAATAAAAACACATCGGATTGAAACCCATAGAAAAACATATATAACATAATTGACAGAATAATAAAAACACATCATATTGAAACCCATGGAAAAACACATATAAGATAATTGACAGAATAATAGGAATAAACCCGGGAATAGAATATTAAGATCGGACTGCGTACCATCGATTCAAAGGGAACGTTGCGGATTCAGAAATTAGGGTTTTTTTTTATATTTAGAAACCAATATGTTTGGGAGTGATAGAATAATCACAGTGGTGGAAATTGCCTCATATAGTCTTCCAAAACATTAAATTGTGAAAATAACTTTGACCCAGAAACGTAGACAACTTAATACATAATTATAAAAAATAACACAATGATAAATATACACTCATATATCTACCGTTTGTTTTAATGAGAACTCTTGCAATTTTTCCATTTCCACAAAACAGAAACAAAGTTGGAAGCAGACAACAGATAACATTCACGCTCTAGAAGTTGAGAAGACAAAGCATGAGAAAGAAAAGCAATTCATTCTTAAAAATTCTTACTCAAAGCAGGAGAAAGGAAAGCAATTCATTTTTTAAGATTCTTACTCAAAGTAGACCCAATTAATTAGGTAAAATTTATTTCTTTACTTAATCTCATCGTTTGTTTCGAAATCTTCCATTGAAAGTGAAATCTCGATTCAAGAGTTTAATCTTAGCGGTGCAAATTTAGATTATCATAAAAGAATTTTGAGGATTTTTAATTTTAAAATTTACGAATTTAGGGTCAGATTTATTTAATGAATAGTTTAACTGTGTTAAACAATTCTACAAATTAGTTCAATATTTTCTTATCATATTGATGAATGATGATATGAAAGTGATAAATTTGATGTGATAAATTTCTAAGTAGTTTGAACTATAAGGAAGTGTCTATGAAACACTAAAAAGGCAAATAAATAAATAAATAATTTCTAAGAAAAATTAAGTGTATTTTACCGTAAAAGTTGAAATTTGCAGTCCCTAACTAGCAACTGAGAAATACTTGGTAGGATGTACTAAAAAGATAGTGAAAGGCATATCCGAATTAGTAACCATAAAAAAGAGGAATTTTTAGTCTTTGAACTCACGGGTAAGAAGCAAAAACCTAGGATGACCATAACTCAAATTAAGGTAATTAATTAGTTTCAATACCCTTTAATTCATCAACATTTTTTGTTTCTACATTAGATGACGATACACAGACTACTTTGAAAAGAAAAAGAAAAGAAAACAGTTATATACAATGTGAAATGAGTTATACTGATCACATACACACCATTTAATATTCTTTGAAAAAAAGCAGAAATCAATGTGACCGTAGCAATGTCGACTCGATTCTATGCTTGAGTTCGTGATTTAGAACATAATTTATGATCTTAGTGTTATTAGCCATTGTGCAATTATGATTTGTTGGCCAAGTCTCTTGTCTTTTTCCAATGAGTTTAGAATTTGTAAAGATTCATAATTTCTTGTCTTGGATTTTGTTTTTGTGGAATGTATGGATAATATTTTCGCAAGACAACTTGTTTTTTGGTATTTTTGTTGTTTTTAGCATTTCATGTGAATATGATTTAGTTATACTTAAAAACTTGGAGGATCTAGGTGCATTTATCACGATGGAACTACCGTTATGAGGAAACAAGTCATGATGATGGTGATTGATAACGATAGTTCCACTACAACCGGTTTGTGAGCTTTTTTCTGCGAGGGAATAGATGACTTGTTTGTAATGTCATTCAGAGCTTTACGACTTTTGAGTGCAACTTCACCTTTCTCAGCAACCGGTTTGGAGCTCTTGAACTTACTTTCAACCTTCTGGCAACTTCTGTGCATTTTGTCGAGCACCTTCTGGTGCACCTTTCCCAGTTGGTTCAGGCATTTTGTCGAGCACCTGCTGTGCATCCTCTAATTCTAAAGAATTAGGAGTTATGGTCGTCTTCGCACCTGACTCCTCCGAGTCCTTATCATCTGCCCTCGTCCCAACAGCATCAACGAAGTTACCAACAATATTATCAAAGGGTTTAGCCATTCTTACCTCATTTTGGTTCAACCATGAATGACTCAAGAAGCAATATACAGTCAAAGGAGGCATTTTTCTTGTCTGCCTCTAATAATGGTGGCTCAAGAAATCTGAAATTATTCCAGATTTGTGTCGTGTTTGAAATCTAAATGTTGGCAGAAGATGTTCAAAAGTTGTGGGCAGGCTGCTTTCGGGTTGTAGCTGCAATTGTTTTTCTTTCGAAATATAGCCATTCTTTTTCTATTGATCGAAACCGATGAAGCTGAGCACAAGTCTTTCTGTTGGAGCATTTGGGGATATCACGCATTTTCTTGAAATTTGTAACTAGGATCAATGGAGTTTCATGTTTATGTAATCGTATTCATTCTGGGATTCCAGTTACTTTGGTTTTTGGCTATGCGCTTATGGTTGTTTTCCCTTTTTTCATTTCTTTCATGACGTGGAATTCTATGGTTATTAATTTTTGAGAGAGATTACGGTGTAAATACAAATTTTGGATGGTTTATTCTATAAATAATGATATTGAGTAGGGTATAGATTTGATATTAATTATTGGGAGAGGTTATTGTGTAAATATGAAATTTAGAAGTATTTGTATTATAAATATAAATTTTGAATAGGTTTATTTTATAAATATTGATGGAAATGAAGAGAATCTGAGTGGAATCCAAACACATTCTCATAAAATCGACTAAATTCGTGTAAAAGCCACATTGGTTCCAAATAATTATTTGATAGATGTTACTGCGCGAATTCAAATGGAATAAAACTGAAGTGAAAAGTACTATTTCACATTAATAAAAATAATAATAAGTTGTTTGACAGAGGAGTACGATTTCATCTAAAAATTATTTTGAACTAATGTATAGTAAAGTATTTTAAACAACTAGAATGAAAAGTACATTTTGTTCCATAAATAGATGTCTAATAAATCTGAAAATGAAAAAACAAAACAAAAACATAAGTATTAAAACTTACATATACTGAAATTTAAGAATTATACAAATAAATCCAAAAAAATAATAAAGTAAAATATGAAATAATTCAAAATCATAAAAAAATAATTATAAGTATGAAAATAATGTGCTAAATAAATATAAAAATCATAATACATTCTAAATAACTATAGTATTTGATAAATGTTGGTTACACAGATTCAAATGAATAATATATTGATAAAGAAAGTTTTTTCCGAAATCAAAAGAGCGATTAGGTTTAAAAAATAAAAGATTTCAATTGCAAAATATATTATTATAGGGAATTGTGGGAATTGTGTAATTTGAAATTTTTAGGTGAGTAGTGTGGTTTGGTTCAAGGTTTATAAAACTAATCATAATACTAACACCATATTTAATTAATAGTAAAAAAGACGAGATATAAAATGCAACATAATATGAACTATTGGGTGAAAGCCGAATCGCGAGAACAAGAAATGCAATTGGATGAAGGTGAAGAGAGCGACTATTACGATACCACTTCGGGAAGCAACGACAACGACAAATAGGTAAGTAGGTAAGTGAGGTAAGTATAAGAACTACGTGGACTTTGATTCCTTTTCGAGGATACGTAGACAATTTAGTTCTAATATTAAAATTTAAAATTTAATTTTAATTTCTAATATTAGAATTAAAATCAAGTCCTTATTTTAAAAAATATTTTTTTTTTTTTAAAATTCGAACTACGTGGACTTTGATTCCTTTAAGAGGATACGTAGGCAAGTTAATTCTAATATTAAAAGTTAAAATTTTAATTTTTAATATTGAAATTAAAGTCAAGTCCTTTTTTTATATCCTATCTTTCAAATATTAACTCTAACTTATTTTGTTTTATGTTTTTTGGGGCCTAAATAAATATTAACTAACTATTTTTTTTGTTTTTTATTTTTATTTTGTAGTGTAATAATATCATATATAAAACTTTGTTTTTAATGAATTTCGTTCTACTCTTTCCTGCCAGCAAGAAAATGTGTAAATAGAGCTTCTAGCCTATTAGATTTTATTGTTAGCCATATCCCGATAAAATGGAGTTTTGCCAAAAAAAAAAACATTATTTGTTCAGAAAACATAGAAAATTGATAAAGATTGTAGTGTTCTTTCGTTATAAAGATTGTAGTGCCGTGATAACGATACTTGATTCGTACAAAATTATAAGTAATGGTGATTGAAAATGATTGTTATTTCTTTAAAACAATAGTTGTGATATGATAACGATATTTGATTCGTACAAAATTCTAAGTAATGATGATTGATAACGAAAGTTCTTTCATTATAAAGATTGTTGTCTTGAAAACGATACTTAATTTGTCGAGAATTCCAAGTAATGGTGATTGAAAATGATTGCTATTTTTTTATAACGATAGTTGTGTTGTGATAATGATACCTGATTCGTACAAAATTCTAAGTAATGGTGATTGATAACGATAGTACTTTCATTATAAAAATTGTTATGTTGTGATAACGATACTTTATTCGTACAAAATTCTAAAAAATGATGATTGATAATGAATGTTGTTTCGTTATTACGATAGTTTTGTCGTGAAAACGATACTTAATTCGTCAGAAATTCCAAGTGATGGTGATTGATAACGAATGTTGTTTTGTTATAACGATAGTTGTGTCGTGATAACGATACTTGATTCGTCCAAAATTCTTAAGAAATGATGATTTATAACGAATGTTTTTTTGTTATAACGATAGTTGTGTCATGATAACGATACTTGATTCGTACAAAATTCTAAGTAATGGTGATTGATAACGAAGTTCTTTCATTACAACGATAGTTTGTGTCGTGATAACGATACTTGATTCGTACAAAATTCTAAGAAATGATGATTGATAACGAATGTTGTTTCGTTATTACGATAGTTTTGTCGTGAAAATGATACTTAATTCGTAAAAGAAATCCAAGTAATGGTGATTGATAACGAATGTTGTTTTGTTATAACGATAGTTGTGTCTTGATAACGATACTTGATTGGTCCAAAATTCTATGAAATGATGATTGATAACGAATGTTATTTTATTATTACGATAGTTGTGTCGTGATAACGATACTTGATTCGTACAAAATTCTAAGTAATGGTGATTGATAACGAAGTTCTTTCATTATAACGATAGTTGTGTCGTGATAACGATACTTGAATTCGTACAAAATTCTTAGTAATGGTAATTGATAACGAATAGACTAGGTTCAAATGAGAACCATGTCCCTATATGTGAACCTAGGGTCAATTATGGGCCCTTAGATCTAATCAAATGGATGGATCAGATTTTTTGTGTATTTCCTTATTTAATTAAAAACATTAAGATTGTATAATAAAAAACACTACTGGTGTATATAAATGAAATATTAATAAAGCATTGTGATTGTATAATAAAAGCACTGTTGGTATATAATAAAAGCACATAGTTCTCATTTGAACCCACACCTATATATATATATATACTATATATATATATATACATATATGTGTGTGTGTGTGTTGTGTTGTGTGTGTGTGTTGGTTTTTTTGTGAGTCCAACAATATCAGATTTGTCACTTTTTTCTTAAAAATAATTTGACCTTTTTTTAATTAAAATATGCAAAATCGCACAATGCAATAAAATATGGTATTTGTTTTATTGACTATCAACATGTTATTTATCAAATATTATTATGATTCAATACTTTTGATTTGAATTGATTTCATAAAATAATATATTTTTGTTACTATCTCAATAATGATGCAAAACATTACAAGTGCAAAACCAGCATAGAATGGAATGAACACTGTAGCATCAACTATAATAAATTCGTAAAAAGATCAACTAATTCCAAAACCAAGAAGGGAAAGTCTCCTCTAAAAGCAAATGTTACTAATGACGGTAATCTTGAAAGTATTCATTGCATACTTAATTTCTATCGAAATTCAAAATCTTGAATATTCATTTTTTATTTCGTATACTTATACTATTATTTGCTTGACCGCTCGTCGTCAAGCGTCAAATTAAATATTTATTTTCCTCAGCTTCTCTCCACTAACTAGTAGTAGTGATAAGTAAGGGTCGAACCCACGAGGAGTGTGGTTAGATTGTGATGATTCGTATTTTATTTAAATAAATAACTGGGGTAAAGAATTATGAATTAACTAATAAAATAAACAAGCAATTAAACTAGCAAGAAAATAATTAACGAAGAATTCAATAATAATAAAGGCCTAGTTCTAGTTCAGTTTACACCCTCGATTCACTCATTTAACCATTCACAATATCATAATCCATTCATCACATGCGACTAAAAACCCTAAGTAGCAATAAGCTCTGCTACTCGAATTTACCCTTACTGTGTACTCAATTAAAATAAGCTCTTTAATTGATTCTAATTATTGAATAACCTAGAATAAGCTCTCTAGGTTCAACCCAACAACAACATTAACAATTATGTTAGAATATATTGTGATATATTCTTATTTGTACAGTTGTTATATTTGTTAGGTGTATAATTAGCTTTATATTTATCCCTTAATTATAGTTAATCTGTTAATATTCTTAGCCTAACATTACGCTTGTAATCTGTATATAAGTCAAGGTTGATTAATGAAATATTCAGGGAAAATACTTCTTTCATGGTATCAGTATTCTAGGTTACGACCTACGCTTTCCGCAAAATTTTTCCGTCGTTTATTTCTTTTCTCTTTCTCCGTGTTCTTTTATTTTTCCCCATGGGTGATTCAAAATCCTCTTTTCACCCTGCTCTTACTGTTTCCAACATCAAGAGTTTAGTTCCCATCACTCTAGAGATGGAGAACGTTCACTATGCGACATGGGCAGAACTTTTCAAAGTTCACGCAAGATCTCACAAAGTCGTAGACCATATTATTCCTCCGACAAAAGGCAAGGAGAAGCCGCCTACAACAGAGGAAGAGAAGGAGATGTGGGACACTCTCGATGCCACGGTTCTCCAATGGATCTATGCTACTATCTCTCATGATTTGTTGAACACAATTCTTGAACCTGACGCCACGGCGATGGAAGCTTGGAATCGGCTACGAGACATCTTCCAAGATAACAAACATTCCCGCGCCGTCACCCTTGAGTATGATTTCTCACATACTGAAATGGAGAACTTTCCCAATGTCTCGGCGTATTGCCAACACCTCAAGTCATTGTCGGACCAACTSAAGAATGTCGGTTCTCCGYTGGACAACAACCGGCTGGTTCTCCAGTTGGTATCCGGCCTCACCGAGCCCTATAATGGCGTGGCCACGCTCATCCGCCAAAGTGACCCTTTGCCCCAGTTCTATCAAGCTCGCTCGATGCTTGTCCTTGAAGAGTCTGGCCTCAAGAAAGRGGCTCAGACCACATCGTCTGCTATGATTGCTCGTGACTCGGACAATTATCATGCCAACACTGATCATTCGTCTTCACACCACATCGCCTATGGTGGAAAACGACCTCAAAATCGTGGGAATTCTAGCAAACATAAGAACTTCGGTGGAGGAAAAGGCAAAGGTAACTCTGGTGGCGGCGGCGGCTCTGGTGGTGGGGGGAAGAACGGTGGCAGCAACAATCGCAATAGTGGACAACAGCAGCAGCACCCTGCAAATTCGTGGTCTGGACAGCAGCAGGGGATGCATTGGATGCAATGGCCCGTCCCTCCCTGTCCTTACCCTACTGGACAGTGGGCTAGGCCCAATCTGAATCTTCAGCAGCAGCGCCAACAATCACAGCCCGGTCTTCTTGGGCCCCGTCCTCAGCAGCAGGCTTACTCGGCCACTACTCCAACAGATATCGAGGCGGCCATGCACACCCTCGGTATTACCCCTCCGGATGCAAACTGGTACATGGACACCGGTGCCACATCTCATATGACATCCGGGCGAGGTAATCTCATGTCTTATTTTAATTTGAGCAATAGTCGTGGTATAACTGTTGGAAATGGCCAGTCTATCCCAATTCATGGATATGGGCATACTAATTTAACATCTCCCCATCCTCCCTTGTCTCTCAAAAATGTTCTTCATGCCCCTCGTCTTATCAAAAATCTAGTGTCCGTTAGGAAATTAACTACTGATAATTATGTTTCTATTGAATTTGATCCATTTGGGTTTTCTGTGAAGGACTTACAGACGGGGATGTGTCTAATGAGGTTTGAGAGTCGGGGAGCGCTATATCCTATCACCAAGCCATTGTTCTCATCCCATTCAACTTTTGCAGCTTTAGCTCCTTCCTTATGGCATGACCGCTTGGGGCACCCGGGAGTGAATATTTTGAGTTCTCTTAGGATGAATAAATTTATTGAATGTAATAAAACTGGAGATTTTAGTATTTGTCATTCATGTTCTCTTGGGAAACAAGTCAAATTGCCGTTTGTTAATTCAAACTCTACTACTATCATGCCATTTGATATTGTTCACACGGATCTTTGGACATCTCCCGTATTGAGTTCTACTGGTCATCGATATTATATTCTTTTGCTAGATGATTTTTCGAAATTTTTATGGACCTTTCCTTTATCAAAAAAATCGGATGCTTATTCCACCATATTAAATTTTAGAACTTTCATCAACACTCAATTTGAACGGGAAATTAAAAATATACAATGTGATAATGGTCGGGAATTTGATAATAAACTTTTTTGGGAATTTTGTAAAAAGCATGGTTTTTCTTTCCGTTTATCATGTCCTCATATGTCTTCTCAAAATGGAAAAGCCGAGAGAAAAATTCGTACGATTAACAACATTGTTCGTACGTTGCTTGCCCATGCTTCTTTACCTCCCTCATTTTGGCATTATGCCTTACAAATGGCGACTTACCTTCTCAATATTCTTCCTCAAAAACTTTTAAACTATCAATCTCCCCTCTCGATTCTTTATCAAAAGGATCCTTCCTTCTCTCATCTCTGGATTTTTGGGTGTTTATGTTTTCCTCTTTTCCCGTCTACTACCATAAACAAGCTCCAACCCCGTTCTACACCATGTGTGTTTTTGGGGTATCCAACTAATCATCGTGGGTACAAGTGTTTTGACCTTTCCTCTAGAAAAATCATAATTAGTCGTCATGTTCTCTTTGATGAGACATAATTTCCGTTTCGCAAGTTTCCTGCTCCTAAACGTGACTCTTATGATTTCTTAGATGATGGCATTGCTCCTTATGTGGTTCATCATTTAACCTCGGCACCGAATACTGCTCCTATTTCTAATGTCATGGAGCCCCATTCTGCTAGCCCAAACACTCCTCCTATACCCACTACTGCTGGCCCATCTCCACCGGCCACTCCTAGCTCACAACGTACAGCCCAGGTCTCCTTACCCAATACTGTTTATGGGTAGATTAGCCCACGGATGGACCATGGGACAGTTCATTGTCCGTCCCCTTCTCAGGCCCCAATCTCTCCTGCTGGGCCGTGTGTTTCGAGCCCAACTTCTCCCCACGCATCGACCCACCATCCTAGTCCACCTAGCAATTTTCCTAATCCATCTGGCAGACCTATTACTCGTAGCATGCATGGGATTTTTAAACCYAAAAATCAACTTAATCTCCATACATTGGTATCCAAATCTCCGCTACCTCGTAACCCAGTGTCCWCCCTTAGCGATCCTAATTGGAAAATGGCTATGACTGATGAGTTTGATGCTCTTATTAAAAATAAGACGTGGGAGTTGGTTCCCCGTCCTCCAAATGTAAATTTAATACGGTGTATGTGGATTTTTGCTCATAAAGAAAAGTCTGATGGTTCTTTTGAGAGGCATCAAGCCCGTCTTGTAGGTGATGGAAAAACTCAGCAGGTTGGCATTGATTGTGGTGAGACTTTTAGCCCGGTTGTTAAACCGGCCACTATTCGTACCATTCTCAGCTTAGCTCTATCCAAGTCATGGCCTATACACCAACTTGACGTCAAAAATGCATTCTTACATGGGGAACTGAAAGAGACCGTTTACATACATCACCCTATGGGGTTCCGAGATCCAGATCATCCTGACCATGTGTGCTTACTGAAGAAATCTCTATACGGCCTTAAACAAGCTCCGCGAGCTTGGTATAAGAGATTTGCTGACTATGTTTCCACTCTTGGCTTTACCCATAGTACTTCAGATCACTCTCTATTCATTTATCAGCAAGGTACTAACATGGCTTATATATTATTATATGTGGATGACATTATTTTGGCTGCTTCTTCTGATGATCTTCGCCAGTCCATTATTGTCCTTCTTGGCTCTGAGTTTMCTATGAAGGACTTGGGTCCATTGAGCTATTTTTTGGGGATTGCTGTTAATCGTCATGCAGGTGGCTTGTTCCTATCCCAAAAGAAATATGCATCAGAAATRGTTGATAGAGKTGGCATGTCTTCTTGTAAGTCGTCTCCTACTCCGGTTGATACTAAGCCGAAAKTGAGTGCTACTTCTAGCACACCTTATGCAGATCCCACTCTCTATCGGAGCTTGGCAGGGGCTCTTCAATATCTTACATTCACTCGACCCGATATCACATATGCGGTTCAACAAGTTTGTTTATTCATGRATGACCCGAAAGAAGAACACATGCTTGCTCTCAAGCGCATTGTGCGCTATATTCAGGGTACTCTAGACTATGGTCTTCATTTATACCCGTCCTCTACATCTACCCTTATCTCCTATACTGATGCAGATTGGGGTGGATGTCCGGATACCCGCAGARCGACATCCGGCTATTGTGTGTTTCTAGGTGATAACTTGCTATCATGGTCCGCGAAACGGCAGGCTACTTTATCCAAATCCAGTGCTGAGGCGGAATATCGAGGGGTTGCTAATGTGGTTTCTGAGTCGTGTTGGTTACGTAATCTTCTTTTGGAACTACATTGTCCCATTCCGAAGGCTACATTAGTATATTGTGATAATGTTAGTGCTATCTATCTTGCTGGTAACCCTGTTCAGCATCAACGCACTAAACATATTGAGATGGACATTCACTTTGTTCGTGAAAAGGTTGCTCGAGGCCAGGTTCGTGTGTTACACGTACCATCCCGTCATCAGATTGCAGATATTTTTACTAAGGGTCTCCCGTTGATACTGTTTGAAGATTTTCGGGACAGTCTTAGTGTTCGGCGACCTCCCGCTACGACTGTGGGGGTGTGTTAGAATATATTGTGATATATTCTTATTTGTACAGTTGTTATATTTGTTAGGTGTATAATTAGCTTTATATTTATCCCTTAATTATAGTTAAT
>BMAC01000114.1:50052-63914 GCA_014905375.1 Phtheirospermum japonicum
TGTTTATCACAAAAATTGTCAAAATTTATCAAATTTTTAGTACAAAACTCCTTAATATAACCACAATAACTCACTCCCCCAAACTTAAACATTAGATTGTCCTCAAGCGGATACAAAACAAGAACAAGCACATCAAAAATATCATGAGGAAAGAGTAGGAAAAGAAATCATCCGGGGAAATGTCGAGGGGTCTTGGTCCTATTAATTATGATTCTCGGTCCTTTGAAAAGTGGCCCACACATCCAAAACAAGTCATCGCCTCCAAAGCTGCAAGAAAATAAAAAGAAAATAGAAAATAAAACAAGTAAACATTGGGTTGCCTCCCAACAAGCGCTTTTGTTTAAAGTCGTTGGCTCGACATATTCCCTTGATCAAGTCATAGGTGGTGCTTCCAACTCCATCCGTTCCTCATCAATAGAGCGAAACCCTTCATAATACGGTTTGAGTTGGTGTCCATTCACCTTGAACGTCTTGTTCGTTTTCGGGCTAAAAATCACTACCGCACCATGTGGGAATACGTGGGTGACAACAAACGGTCCAACCCACCTTGAACGCAACTTACCGGGAAATAGCTTAAGGCGAGAATGAAAAAGTAGCACTTTTTTGCCCACTACGAACTCCTTCCTTGAAATCTTCAAGTCATTAAACGCTTTTGTCTTCTCTTTATAAATTACCGAATTTTCAAACGCTTTGTTTCGGATTTCCTCCAATTCTCGTAGTTGCAACTTCCTTAGCGCACCGGCCTCATCAAAATCAAAGTTGCATTGCTGCACGGCCCAAAACGACTTGTGTTGGAGCTCCACCGGCAAGTGACATGGCTTCCCAAAAATGAGGCGATACGGCGACATCCCAATCGGTGTCTTATACGCCGTGCGATACGCCCACAGTGCATCCTTCAGCTTGATGCTCCAATCCTTACGGTTTGCTTTGACGGTCTTTTCTAAGATGGACTTGATTTCTCAGTTCGAAGTTTCGACTTGTCCATTTGTTTGAGGATGATAGGCCGTACAAAGCCTATGAGCAACACCATACTTTCGGAGTAATGCCTCCACCGTTTTATTGCAAAAGTGGGTGCCACGATCGTTTATCATAGCTCGAGGGATCCCGAACCTTGAGAAGACCCGAGATTTAATGAAACATGCAACAACCTTCGAGTCATTAGTTGAGGTGGCTTCCGCTTCCACCCACTTGGAGACATAATCCACCGCCAGCAAAAATATAAATATTTTTGAATGAATTTGGGAAGGGGCCCATAAAGCTGATGCCCCAGACATCAAAAATTTCACAAACCATTATGGGCACTTGGGGCATTTGACTTCTCCGTGAAAGGTTCCCCGTGCGTTGATAATTATTTCATGCCTTACAAAATTCATACGCATCCCGAAATAGGGATGGCCAATAAAAACCACTGTCAAGTACCTTATGCGCAGTTCTCTTTGATCCAAAATGTCCTCCACATGCATGAGAATGGCAAAATGAAAGAATAGCGTGGAACTCCGATTCGGGGATGCATCTTCGAATGACTTGATCAGCACAATGCCTCCAAAGGTATGGATCGTCCCACACATAATACTTCGCATCACTCTTCAGCTTGTCCCTCCTTGCTTTCGTCAGCCCTGTTGGAAACACACGAGCAACTAGAAAATTTACCAAGTCAGCATACCAAGGATCCATGTGTTCAACCACAAGTAGTTGCTCGTCCGGAAACCTCTCATCAAGTTGTAGCTCGTCTTCCATGTGCACTAATCTACTGAGGTGATCGGCCACGGTATTCTTGGATCCCTTTTTATCTTTGATTTCCAAATCGAATTCTTGGAGAAGTAAAATCCACCGTATGAGTCGTGGCTTCGTCTCCTTCTTTGTAAGTAGATGTCGCAGGGCCGCGTGATCACTAAAAACCATCACCTTTGATCCAATGATGTATGAACGGAACTTCTCAAGGGCAAAAACAACAGCTAGAAGCTCCTTCTCCGTGGTAGTATAATTTTCTTGGGCAGGGTTCAAGGTCCTCGATGCATAATAGATCACATGGGTTGCCTTGTCCACCCTCCGCCCTAGCACGGCTCCCACAGCATAGTCACTCGCATCGCACGTTATCTCGAAGGGTAGATCCCATCTCGGAGCTTAGATAACTGGAGAAGTGGTCAGCCGCTCCTTCAGTGTGTCAAAGGCCTTCTTGCATTTGTCATTGTTCTCAAACTCCACATCTTTTTGCAAGAGCCTACAAAGTGGCGATGCGATCTTCGAAAAGTCCTTGATAAATCTTCTATAAAATCCTGCATGGCCAAAAAAAGAACGAACTTCCCGCACATTGGCGGGGTAAGGCAACGCAGCTATGGTATCAATCTTAGACTTATCGACTTCTATTCCTTTTAACGAAACAATGTGTCCTAAAACTATACCTTGTTCTACCATAAAATGACATTTTTCCCAATTTAGTACAAGATTAGTGTCGACACAACGTTTCAAAATCAAAGATAAGTTCTCAAGACATACCTCAAAATAATTGCCATAAACGCTAAAATCATCCATAAAGACCTCTATAATATCGCCAACGTATTCCGAAAAGATACTTACCATACATCGTTGGAATGTGGCCGGTGCATTGCAAAGTCCAAATGGCATGCGGCGATAGGCAAATGTGCCGAAGGGGCACGTGAAGGTAGTCTTCTCTTGATCCTCAAGTGCTATAGGAATTTGGAAATATCCCGAGTAGCCATCTAAAAAGCAGTAGTATGAATGGCTCGCCAACCTCTCAATCATTTGATCAAGAAATGGAAGAGGAAAACGGTCTTTGCGAGTCATGGCGTTTAGCTTTCGATAATCAATACAAACTCGCCAACCCGTTTGCATCCTTGTTGGAACCAGTTCGCCCTCTTGGTTTTCGACCACCGTGATACCCGACTTCTTTAGAACAACTTGAGTCGGGCTCACCCACCGACTATCAGAAATGGGGTAAATTACTCCAACATCCAGCAGCTTCAGAATCTCCTTTTTCACCACTTCCATCATTGGTGGATTCAGTCGCCTTTGGGGTTCCCTAGACGGTACAGCATTCTCTTCGAGTAAAATTCGGTGCATACACATGGAGGGACTTATCCCTCGCAAGTCCGCTATGGTCCACCCGATTGCTTGCTTGTTATCCTTGAGTACTTGTCGCAGTGACGCCTCTTGGAAGTTGTCTAAGCGAGATGAAATGATCACAAGCAGTGTTTCGTTATCGCCCAAGAAAATACACTTTAAATGCTCCAGTAGGGCCTTGAGTTTGAGCTCTGGTGCTTTGACTGTAGATGGTACGGCTTTTTCGTGCGACTCGGGAAGTTTGATGAAATTCACATCTTCCTTTCTTGGTGCGTGCAAGGCCGACATTGTCTCTTGTACGTCGTCCTCCCAAGTTGGCTCAGTTAGAGGGTAACTCAAAAGCAACGAGTCCTCCCCCAAACTTCGTGTGATCGTCGTCTCGAGCTCATCTTGTTTATGCATTTCGAGAAATTCCTGCGCTAGAGAGTCAAAACAATCAAGTGCAAAAACAGAGTTATCACAGTCAGGGAATTTCATAGCATCAAAAATATTAAATTGACAAATATGACCGTCAAATTCCATTGTTAGAGTGCCTCGAGTGACGTCGATCTTTGTATGAGCAGTGTTCAAAAATGGTCGCCCCAATAAGATAGGTGGCGATTTTGATGCGGACTCATTCATGCTCAACACATAGAAATCGGCTGGGAAAATCAACTCATCCACCTTTACGAGGACATCTTCAACAACACCATCAGGGTAGGCAGTGCTTCGATCGGCAAGTTGGATCACTACCCCAGTTTTCTTCAATGGCCCCACTTTCAAACAGTCGAAAATGGTGCGTGGCATGACGTTTATTGACGCTCCCAAATCCAGCATGGCACGCTCAAGTCGCATGTCTCCAATCGTACATGGAATGAAAAACATGCCCGGGTCATTCTGCTTTTGTGGCAAGCTCTTTTGGAATACGGCCGACACGTTCGCTCCCATTAGGACCTTTTCATCTCCCTTTAACCTTCTTTTGTTAGTACATAAATCCTTGAGGAACTTGGCATAACGAGGAATTTGCTTGATCGCGTCGGCAAGTGGAATAGTGATCTCCACCCTTTTGAAAACGTCTCGTATTTGCCTCACCGTGTCTTCCTTAGCTTGGCGCTTAATTCTTGACGGAAATGGAAGTGGCTCGGTCCTAGGAGGAGAAACAACGGGGTCATTAAAATTATTAAAAGGTTGAGGATTACCCTTTTCAGCATGTTTCGGCTCCGAGTTCTCTTCCTCCGTTTTGTCTTCATTTTCCGGCTCTAGCATTGGATTGGTCGGTCCTTCCACTTTTTTGCCACTTCGTGTTGTTATGGCACTCACATTCTTCGGATTTACCTCGGTTTGGGGTGGGAGTCGGCCGCCGTCTTGCGCTTCCAGTTGGGTTATGTGCACCGCCATTTGACTCATTTGCATCTCCAAGTTTTTTATGGATGCCCTGGTCTCTTGTTGAAATTGGGCGGAACTTGTTGTCATTAATTTCACCATCTCTTCAAGTGATGATAACGAGTTTTCCCCTTGTTGTCGGGTTTGGTATTGGTTCAGAAAGTTTTGCCCCCTTTGTTGAGCAATAGAGGGCCCTTGATCTTGACCTCCTTGCTGATCCTTCCATCTAAAACTGGGGTGATCACCCCATCTTGGGTTGAAGGTGTGGGGGTACGAATCGTATTTTCTCCCTTGCCCATTTCCGGTTCCCAATGCATTCACGTGTGCCTCGCGTACTGTGTAAAAATGTGGACAGTCATCAGTAATGTGTTCCACTGTTTCGCATAGGCTGCATGGTCGAACCTTTGGGGCTCCTCCCGCACTTATCATGGCCTTCAATTCAATTAAGTGGGCCTGCAATGAATCATTACCCATCTCGTTTACCAATTTCAATGAAGGATCACGGCTACTGAATTGTTGGGAATTGGCCGCCATGTTCGATATTAGTTCCTTTGCTGTCGTCGGTGTCTTGTCCATCAAGGTGCCTCCACTAGCAGCATCAATCATGTTTCGATCCGTGAGACACAATCCCTCATAGAAGTATTGGATCAAAAGTTGCTCGCCCATTTGGTGTTGAGGGCAACTCGCAACAAGCCTCTTGAATCGTTCCCAGTACTCGTGCAACGTTTCTCCTTGCGCCTGTCTAGCCGAACAAATGTCCTTTCGAAGATTCGACACTCGTGATGCGGGAAAGTACCTCTGCAAAAACGTTCTCTCCATGGTCCCCCACGTAGTGATAGATCCCGAAGGTAAGTAGTAAAGCCAATCTTTGGCTAGGTCTTTCAATGAAAAGGGGAATGCCCTAAGCTTGATTTGTTCGTCCGTGACTCCGGCGGGTTTCATGCTCGTGCAGATGACATGAAATTCCTTCAAGTGTTTGTGCGGATCTTTGCCAGTGAGTCCATGGAATAAAGGTAGGTGATGGATTAGTTCGGGTTGTAACTCGAATGTAGCATCGTTCACCATTGGAAAAGTAATGCATAAGGGTTGTTGTGGGAGATCGGGGTTTGCCAACTCCTTCAACGTTCATTCCGCTTGACCAGCCATTGTCTCGTTTTCTCGTTCTTCGCACTCGCTCGAAGAATCCTCGGATATGTAATTGGGTAATACCTGCTCCGAGTTCGACTTCTTCTTCAACTTACGGCCTCTCTTGTTGATTTCCGGGTAATAATGCAAATTCTTCTTCCCGAATGATCTCAAGTTCATTCACCTAAGAAAACAATCAAAAAGAGTTCAAAATGTTCCAAAACAATAAATGCAAAAATAAAATTACTAAAATACTAAAAAATCACAATTTAATGCGTCACTCCCCGACAACGGCGCCAAGATTTGACCGCCCATCGTCAAGCGTCAAATTAAATATTTATTTTCCTCAGCTTCTCTCCACTAACTAGTAGTAGTGATAAGTAAGGGTCGAACCCACGAGAAGTGTGGTTAGATTGTGATGATTTGTATTTTATTTAAATAAATAACTGGGGTAAAGAATTATGAATTAACTAATAAAATAAACAAGCAATTAAACTAGTAAGAAAATAATTAACGAAGAATTCAATAATAATAAAGGCCTAGTTCTAGTTCAGTTTCCACCCTCGATTCACTCATTTAACCAACCATAATATCATAATCCATTCATCACATGCGACTAAAAACCCTAAGTAGCAATAAGCTCTGCTACTCGAATTTACCCTTACTGTGTACTCAATTAAAATAAGCTCTTTAATTGATTCTAGTTATTGAATAACCTAGAATAAGCTCTCTAGGTTCAACCCAACAACAGCATTAACAATTAGGCAAATAGATTAATCTAGGCAACAAACGCATAAGCTCGGTTCATTCAACCTATGTTGTGTTGTCCCTAACGATTTACAATCATTAGTTGCTTCAGAGAAATAGTAATTACGACAATTACACGGGAAGTAATCCTATTTCTAGAAATAGATAACCAATCCCTAATCTAGGTGGATCAAGCCAAATTAAGAATTAAGCAATCATAAATTGAAAATAGAACAACACAAACAATCGCATATGACGAACGAACAACAATATTGCATAAATCAATTAAACATAGTTTCACGAGAGTTTCAACATCCCTAGAACTAGATAATAAGTTTACTCACTCATGGAGTTAAGAAAATAAAAGAAAAGGTTCAGATAAACAAACATAATCCTTGATAAAATAGGAGAGACGATGTGTTGAACTTGAATCTTGCGTCTTGGAACGTCAATCTTCAAGTTCTCTCGCGTATGAATGATTTGGAATAACTTGGGACCTCTCTTGGAACTCCTTAGAACCCTAGGATATGTTATGTGTGTCAAAAGTTGTGTTTTGGACGGGATTAGGTCGGGTTTATATATAATTCCTATTTCTTGCCACCCAAGATTCTTCCTAAAATAACTCGGCCGAGTCGGCGTCGACGGAGCGTCGACTGATGCGAACCAGCCCTCGGCGTCGACGCGCATCACCCGCCTGCATCGTCCTGCATGGGCGTTGACTAACGCCCTTCCCATCGACGCTTCAGAGCATGGGCGTCGACATTGCGTTGACTGACCCCCTTCCAATCGACGCTTCAGAGCATGAGCGTCGACATGGCGTCGACTGACGCGAGCCAGCCTTCGGTGTCACACTGCACATTGTGTCGACTGACGCGATCCATCCTCGGCATCGACGCGTCATCGATGCAGCATCTTGATTCTTGATTTTTCTCTCGTCGATTCGTCAATCCTCGTTTCTCTACCTCCTTGTGAGACATCCTTCGATAAATATAGCACCAAATTCTGCAAAATAGAGAAGAAATATACGATTGGTGCTTGATTGCTCATAATAACAATTATGCGAGAAATAAGCATATATGATAATATTAAGCACATAAAATCACCAGAAATAAAACCGTCAATTAGCGTGTAATTTCTCGCTTATCATTGCTCACTATGCAGAGGTAACAATGCAAAAAATTCTCTTCATACCAGATTGTAGCGGACCTACAATCAATGTTGGATAGTGAAAATAATTTGTTTAATTCTTATAATTACCAAACAAATGTTTTGGAGATGATGGTGTTGCAGAAGTTTAGAATGACCAAATAAGTATTTTCCTAAATAAGTCAGTTTTCAGTCATGGTTAATTGTACGTTGCTATATCAATCACCACTACTTAGAATTTGGTACGAATCAAGTATATTATAACGACACAACTATCGTTATAACAAAACAACATTTATTATCAATCATCATTACATAGATCTTTTGACGAATTAAGTATTATTTTCATGACATAACTATCGTTATAACAAAACAACATTCGTTATCAATCATCATTACTTAGAAGTTTGTTCGAATCACGTATCGTTATCACGACACTACAATCTTTATAACAAAAGAACTATCGTTATCAATCACCATTACTTAGAATTATGTACGAATCAAGTATCGTTATCACGACACAACTATCGTTATAAAGAAACAACAATCGTTTTAAATCGCCATTACTTATAATTTTATACGAATCAAGTGTCGTTATTACGACACAACTATCGTTATAATGAAACAAGATTCGTTATCAATCATCATTACTAAGAAGTTTGTACGAATCAAGTATCATTATCACGGCACAACAATCTTTATAACGAAAGTATTATTGTTATCACTTGTACAAACCAAGTGTCGTTATCATTACATAACTATCGTTATAAAGAAACAACAATCATCTTCAATCACCATTACTTGGAATTTTTGAAATTTTAAGTATCATTTTCACGACACAACAATCTTTATAACGAAAGAACTATCGTTATCAATCACCATTACTTTGAATTTTCTACAAATCAAGTATCATTCCTCCAAGGTTTTAATCATAACTAAATCACATTCACATGTAATGCTGAAATCAGATCTTCATGTTCAAGCTGCATCTTCCATACTTAAGTCAGATAACGACTGTACAGTCGTGTCATAAATATGTTAACGACTATTTTATCGTTATGCATCAGTTATTCAGTTTGAAATTTGATGTTGAGATTTGATGAATAATAAAATATATATAACGATATTTCGATAATTATCACACATTATACTACATGAAATACATTGCTCCAAATGTTATTATTTTGACGCATTAGAAGCACCTCAAAATGTGATAATTCAAAATATATCTAAGTGGTTAAATAGTTATTTCATTGTGATGGATCTTGTTTACATGTACCATGATTATGACCATGACCTCCACATTTACTACACTTACGCATTTGATGAGGTCCATTAGATTTTTTTTCGAGGTTCACCAACTGATTTCTTTCTTTCTTTCTGTTGTGGGTTGGCCCCTTACACGCTGTGATAATGGAGGCAACACAATTCTTGACATAACTTCCTCTGGAACTATCCATTCATTCTGACTTGGAAAAGGGTGAATTGATTCCGAATATGCATTTCTCCAACAAGAGATCGTATACAACGTAGAGCAAGACTTGTAGCCATTATCATTCAAAAACCTTATCGCGGGAATAGCATGTGCACATGGAAAATGGTCCATTTCAAATTTTTTGAAAGTACATATCCCTTCCTCTAAGTCAACAACGTGATTCCTTGAATGCCCACTAACTTGAAAAATAGTCGGTGTGATATGTTCCACGACTAAACCATTGGACTCATCGTTCCTCTTCTAAAGGTGGGGTAAGGAAACTAGAACATTTTTCTGAAGCAACGTGTCTTTCATGGAACCACCTCTGCAATGTCTCTCTAATATGCTCAATCAAACCAAGAATAGGAAATTCTCGTGCTCTCTTTAGCGTAGAGTTCATTGATTCAGTGTTGTTGGTTGTCATTATATTGAAACGAGTTGCTTTGAAATATGCTCTAGCCCAATGATGTAAACCGGCTTTCTCTAGGTATCCTCTATTACCCTCATGCTTACTGCATAATGCTGCTATATTTGTTTCGAAATGAGGCAGCGAATAAGCTTCAGCTGTTGCCCAATACAATCCATCCAATTGGAGCCTCGGAAATACAGTTTTTAGATTTTTCAGTAGGTGATAATTACAATATCCATGATGTGCATGCTGAAACACTTCATGAACTAGGCACCAGGAATACTGGTTCCCCTATCAGAAACAATAACCAGGTCTGAAGTATCGCTTGTAATATCTCTCAACTTCTGAAAGAAAAATGACCAAGAAGCATTATTCTCTGAGTCGACTATGGCCCATGCAAGCGGATAAATTTGGCGATTGGCATCTTGACTGGTTGCGATAAGTAAGGTACCTCCGTATCTCGATGATAAGAATGTTCCATCAACTGATATTACTCTTCTAGTTGAAGAGCAAAATCCACGAATACATGGTCCTAGAGCCATGAAAAAATACTTGAAATGTCCGTCTTCACTTGTTTCAATGAATGTCAACGACCCCGGATTTTTCTCCTCCAGCACATAAAAATATTGCTGGAGTTTTGCATAACTATCTGCAGGCCATCCTCGAATCAAGCCAAATCCATAGTGCATCGCCATATGTGCTTTAGTATAGCTTATAGTTATATGGAACTCACTTTGAGTGTCACTGATAATGTCATTAGGTCTATAAATCCTATTGGCATCCTTAAGTCTTTCAGATATGTGCCTCCCAATTAGCTTATATGTCGCATGTTTGTGATCTTTACGACGTACACAAATCGAGCAAGTGTGATGATCAACATACTTCCGAATTTCAAAGATTTTAGCACATTAGATCTTCACTGCTCTCAAACGCCAACCACAATTCTTATCAATACACGTAATTACATACAAGCTATTAGTTGCTTTTACTACTCTAAATTCGAAATGGCACTTCACTGACAACATTGAAAGTTTTACAACTAAATGTAGTTTGGTCGGAAAGAGATCATTACATTTTAGGTCCTCGCTCTTTGGAATTCGTACTGAAGATGGAAAAGGAGGAAGGGGTAAACTAATAAATTGACTCTCATTTGTAATCGTAGCATGTTGTGTTGGAAAAATTGGGCGATCCTCTTCTATCATAGAAATTGTTCCCCTTACATCTTCAATCCCAGGACTTTCTTCAATCACGTTCTCGATCTCAGGACTTTCTTCAATCACATTCAACGTACCGCAGTCGACAAGATTTACATCTTCATGTGCATTCCAACTGTCATCAGTATTCTGCACAAAATCCGACACGCTATCCAAATATTCAACTTCCACTCGTTCTTGATTAACAAATCCACCATCACTACGATCAATAAATTGACCTTCGATCGGGCTATCCTCTTTTATTCTTTCAATCTCCAGCAAACTATGATCACTCACTCCTTCAACGACTTTTTTTACAACTGTCACGCAAAGAGGATGTTCATCGCAAATGGATAGATACCACTTTACTTTTTCATCAGAGTCAATCTTCACGGGGGGGACTGGAAATCTAGTCATTTTTGGGTTCAAAGACATGAACTCTATCACATATGAATTATTGTCAAACTTTACGAGCTTCTGAACCATATTGTAAAGCTCCAAATACGAAACATTGCTAGGAACAGAAATCGGACTCACATTCTCATCTGTTTTCTTTACGTATCTCCATATCCAAGTGCATTCGCTACTCTTTTCGAACTCAACAAAGTGACATACTTGTATCCACACCATTTTTGTAGATTCCACGACTGCAAACAAGAAAAAAAATCATAAATATTATTTTGACGAACTAAAAATAATATCTAATTATGTGACATACTAACTAAGTAATTAAAAATAATTAAAAAAAATTAACGGATAGCGAAACAAAAATGACCAAGAAGCATTATTCTCTGAGTCAACTATGGCCCATGCAAGCGGATAAATTTGGCGATTGGCATCTTGACTGGTTGCAATAAGTAAGGTACCCTCCGTATCTCGATGATAAGAATGTTTCCATCAACTGATATTACTCTTCTAATTGAAGAGCAAAATCCACGAATACATGGTCCTAGAGCCATGAAAAAATACTTGAAATGTCCGTCTTCACTTGTTTCAATGAATGTCAACGTCCCTGGATTTTTCTCCTCCAGCACATAAAAATATTGCGGGAGTTTTGCATAACTATCTGCAGGCCATCCTCGAATCAAGCCAAATCCATAGTGGCATCGCCATATGTGCCTTAGTATAGCTTATAGTTATATGGAACTCACTTTGGATGTCACTGATAATGTCATTAGGTCTATAAATCCTATTGGCATCCTTAAGTCTTTCAGATATGTGCCTCCCAATTAGCTTATATGTCGCATGTTTGTGATCTTTACGACGTACACAAATCGAGCAAGTGTGATGATCAACATACTTCCGAATTTCAAAGATTTTAGCACATTAGATCTTCACTGCTCTCAAACGCCAACCACAATTCTTATCAATACACGTAATTACATACAAGCTATTAGTTGCTTTTACTACTCTAAATTCGAAATGGCACTTCACTGACAACATTGAAAGTTTTACAACTAAATGTAGTTTGGTCGGAAAGAGATCATTACATTTTAGGTCCTCGCTCTTTGGAATTCGTACTGAAGATGGAAAAGGAGGAAGGGGTAAACTAATAAATTGACTCTCATTTGTAATCGTAGCATGTTGTGTTGGAAAAATTGGGCGATCCTCTTCTATCATAGAAATTGTTCCCCTTACATCTTCAATCCCAGGACTTTCTTCAATCACGTTCTCGATCTCAGGACTTTCTTCAATCACATTCAACGTACCGCAGTCGACAAGATTTACATCTTCATGTGCATTCCAACTGTCATCAGTATTCTGCACAAAATCCGACACGCTATCCAAATATTCAACTTCCACTCGTTCTTGATTAACAAATCCACCATCACTACGATCAATAAATTGACCTTCGATCGGGCTATCCTCTTTTATTCTTTCAATCTCCAGCAAACTATGATCACTCACTCCTTCAACGACTTTTTTTACAACTGTCACGCAAAGAGGATGTTCATCGCAAATGGATAGATACCACTTTACTTTTTCATCAGAGTCAATCTTCACGGGGGGTGGGTGGGTGGGTGGGGTGGGGGGGGGGGGGGGAGGACTGGAAATCTAGTCATCTTTGGGTTCAGAGACATGAACTCTATCACATATAGTTTTCACTATCCGTTAATTTTTTTTACTTATTTTAATTACTTAGTTAGTGTGTCACATAATTAGATATTATTTTTAGTTTGTCAAAATAATATATATGATTTTTTTTTCTTGTTTGCAGTCATGCAATCTACAAAAATGGTGTGGATACAAGTATGTCACTTTTGTTGAGTTCGAAAAGAGTAGCGAATTCACTTGGATATGGAGATATGTAAAGAACACAGACGAGAATGTGAGTCCGATTTCTGTTCCCATCAATGTTTCGTGTTTGGAGCTTTACAATATGGTTCGGAAGCTCGTAAAGTTTTGACAACAATTTATATGTGATAGAGTTCATGTCTCTGAACCCAAAGATGACTAGATTTCCAGTCCTCCCCCCCCCCCCCCCACCCCACCACCCACCCACCCCCCGTGAAGATTGACTCTGATGAAAAAGTAAAGTGGTATCTATCCATTTGCGATGAACATCCTCTTTGCGTGACAGTTGTAAAAAAAGTCGTTGAAGGAGTGAGTGATCATAGTTTGCTGGAGATTGAAAGAATAAAAGAGGATAGCCCGATCGAAGGTCAATTTATTGATCGTAGTGATGGTGGATTTGTTAATCAAGAACGAGTGGAAGTTGAATATTTGGATAGCGTGTCGGATTTTGTGCAGAATACTGATGACAGTTGGAATGCACATGAAGATGTAAATCTTGTCGACTGCGGTACGTTGAATGTGATTGAAGAAAGTCCTGAGATCGAGAACGTGATTGAAGAAAGTCCTGGGATTGAAGATGTAAGGGGAACAATTTCTATGATAGAAGAGGATCGCCCAATTTTTCCAACACAACATGCTACGATTACAAATGAGAGTCAATTTATTAGTTTACCCCTTCCTCCTTTTCCATCTTCAGTACGAATTCCAAAGAGCGAGGACCTAAAATGTAATGATCTCTTTCCGACCAAACTACATTTAGTTGTAAAACTTTCAATGTTGTCAGTGAAGTGCCATTTCGAATTTAGAGTAGTAAAAGCAACTAATAGCTTGTATGTAATTACGTGTATTGATAAGAATTGTGGTTGGCGTTTGAGAGCAGTGAAGATCTAATGTGCTAAAATCTTTGAAATTCGGAAGTATGTTGATCATCACACTTGCTCGATTTGTGTACGTCGTAAAGATCACAAACATGCGACATATAAGCTAATTGGGAGGCACATATCTGAAAGACTTAAGGATGCCAATAGGA
>BMAC01000114.1:69442-81005 GCA_014905375.1 Phtheirospermum japonicum
TTTTTTTTTTTTTCTTTTCCGGATTTGTTTTTCTCTCTGTTTGTTGTTTACTGTTTTTTTTTTTTTTTTCAGATCTAATTCCGCAACTGTAATGATAAATTAATGAGGTTTAATTTTGCTTAACTGCTCTTACGTCAACTTACCCACCATTACGAGGAATTTGGGAAATTAATCTAGCTTTGAACAAAGTTAAACAAGGGTATAAAAAGCAGAAAAACAGAGGATATAGCGAACAAATTTTCAGATTGATGAAAGGCTCTTCTCCTTCTTCATATAATTTTCAAATTCGAAGGTAATTAATTCTACCTCTAACTTATCCTAACCCGATTTTATTTTATGTTAAAATTGATGATACCCCTTCTTTTCTGCCCTAACTGTCAAGCTACTGTGAAGATATATTAATCCTGCTTGTGAYTTGTGAATTGGTGTAATTCGATCAATATCATGGTCTGATTAATTGTGCTTTCTGTCTATATATATAGAAAGAAGGTGTGGTTAGCTTAATCTTATTAGAGTGAGTGATTAGTGTATGTTTGATGTGGATGGAGGTTACGTATTTTATTCTTTCTGGCTTGAGATGACATTATAGGGTTGATCGTCCATGTTAGCATGACAACATCGTTTTTATTTTATCAAGACATGTGAAATAACTCATTATTATTATTATTATTATTATTATTATTATTATTATTATTATTATTATTATTATTATTATTGTTTTTGATGTCATATTCTTGGCCTGTTGCCAGTTGAGATCCGTAAGAAAGTGTGATGGGAAGACTGAGCTCGAAGGGTACATTCTACATTTAAAGTATTTTTTTTTAATGATTGTTCAGATCTGCAAATCTTATTTTCAGATTTTTAATGAAAAAATCTGTTTTTCATTTTCTGTAAAATATGTTTCTGTTTTCTTTTTCAATTATAAATTATTCGATTTTATATTTTTTTATTCGTTTCCATTTATTTTTTAAGAAAATGAAAACGAACGGATCTGATTTAAAATGAGTTGCGAAATCTGCCAAAATTTTGAAGATTTTGTAGATGTGTCAATTATAGATATGAACATATACCGGATTCGATTCGTATTTTTCAGAAATTATGTATATAGGTTTGTGCATATTTTTTGATGAGAAATCGTATATCTCTATTGGTGGTGGTTTATTGTGAATTTAAATCGAGACTTTTTAGGCAATATTTGTGATGGGAGAAATGAAGATGTTGCTGTGGACCAATATCACCGGTACAAAGTGAAACGTTGTAATTTTATTTTACTACGAATTTCAATTTTGTAAGCAGTTGTTTTGTTTATTTATTTATTTATTTCTGAATTTAAATCTACTTATGCTGTCACAAAAACCTTTTGAGGTCAAGAAACTCCAATTTCGGGATTTCTTCTTATTTTATCTTTTTTTTTTTTTTTTCTGCAGGAAGATATTGACTTGATAGCCAAATTGGGATTCAAAGCTTACCGTTTTTCAATATCATGGAGTCGAAATTTTGAAAATTGATAATGAGTTTTTGTGAAAATCGATACTTAATTATTTTAATGACCTATTTTTTTATATGGATTTGTGTTTTTGTTTTCCCGATCTGAACAATAAGTTTTCAATTCCCGAAAATATACTGGACTTTTACACCTCATATATATACACTTCGCTTCGATTAATCTCTCGGTCCTTTTACATCTCCTCTGCCGTATGCTTGCATAGGATTATAATTTGGGATTTTTGCATTTTTATGAAAAGGCCAATACTCGGAGATGATGATGGTGGAGCGGACGAGGGATCATCAATGACAATTGATGGGTTGTTCAATTCGAAGGATTTTTACGACAACGTCGTCTTAGATCTTGATGCTCTCTCAGAAGAATCCCCACAGGTTGATTCTCATCTTATATATATCTTTTTCCTTTTTTGAATATGTATTTAGAATTGATTTAATATTGGGTTTCATGCTTTGATGCGAATGTGGTTTTGTTGTTATTTTTTGGGGTTGAGAAAGTAGTTTATGATTCACTTTTACTTGATTTTATGCAATATGTTTTGATCTAAACTCGACAGACTACTTGCAATATATATATATATGAAGTTTGTCTGTCCAGTTTGATAGATGCTATGCATATATAGATTCTCATAAACCAAAAAACATTGACTATAGTTGAATCTTCTATAAGATGAAATCCTAGTATTATAATGGCAATAGTTCTTGATATGATAATGCTAACAGTTCTAAAACTATATTGACTATTACACTTTTTGTAATACTTATTATTTAATGCCACAAAATGTGAAGACTCTGCCATGAAGTTGGAGTCGAGTCAATTACTTCAAGTATGCCATTAATGTTGAGATAATATTATTGTAATATTAGTAGATATATTAGGAAAATATACTCATTGACTTGCACGTTAATACGTGAGATGTTATAGAGTTGATAGAACTATTTTTGTAGTGTATATATATGAGATGATTGTGATAAATAAACACACAGAAATAATATACCTTTGAGGCAAATTTATCATGATATCAAGCGACATGTTGAAGACCTAATACTTTTCTTTCCTTTGTGAATATGTATTCAGATTGATTTAGTTCTGAGTTTCATTTTTTGATGTTGCGCTGACTTAAACACCCCGGAGATGACTTGTGCTGACTAATAAGGGTAGTATATGTTTTCTGTATTGGGTTTGTTCTTATTTATATCAATTTTAATTAAGTTTTTTTTTTATTTTTTTATCTATTTTTTTATATTCCTAATTTATTATTGGTATTTATGTGTAACTGACTAATAAGGGTAGTATATGTTTTCTGTATTGTGTTTGTTCTTATTTATATCAATTTTAATTAAGTTTTTTTTTTTTATCTATTTTTTTATATTCCTAATTTATTATTGGTATTTATGTGCATGTACAGATTCATATAATCGGTTTGTGCATTTTTTTTAAATGGAAGCATGGTGAACATATGATTCGAGATATTGTAGGTTATTTCTTTATGGCTTTTGTAGTTACCTGAATAATTTGAAAATGGAGTATTTCTTTCATTTAAAATTAGTATTTTTTAAAGCAGGATATGGAGGATTTCTATTAATTCACACTGCCCGAGGTTACTGATTTAAAGTCTTTTTAGCATAACTGTTAGAGTGTGAGATGTAACCAAACTGTTGGAGGTTTGCTGCTCGCAGATCAAAACCGATCAACCTAAAGCTGACAATCGGTGTAGTCGATTTCGTCTGTAAATTATTTTATCTTTAATTTATTCTAAAATTATTTGGTTCTATTTGTTTCCCAAAATTATATTTAATAATCATTGTTTGATAGGTTTCAATGGCTGACGGATCAAACCAAAATTTCGTTGCTCGCCCTTCAACTCACTGATTCAAGTCTTCGTCAACTCGGCAGCATTGTTTGGCTCAGGATATTGTTAGCATAATAGCTTGTGAAGGGGTGGAGAGAGTCGAACGACACGAGATACTTGGGAAGTGGAGGGTACGGCTTGGTATGGCTGGGTTCGCCCCGTTACCGTTGAGCTCATTTGTGAACGGTACGATAAAGAGGCTGCTGGAGAGTTACTGCAAGAAGTATACACTCAAGGAGAGAGATGGGTGTCTGTATCTTGGATGGATGAATCGGAATTTAGTCGCCTCTTGTGCGTGGGTGTGAATATGCATGGAAATTTTGGTACTGAGGTGAAATAGTTATTGATCAAATGAGCAACGGTTTAATGTGTACAGTGTGGTTATGTCTAATGTTATGATGTGAACAAGGATGTTAAAAAAAAAGTTTATGTTTGTTATTGTGGAAATTGAGTCATTTTCATTTTCTCCCCTTCATGGAAGAAGGATTCTAGAAACACAAAGAAAACCTTTTCATTGAGAATACGCTGCACGCAAGTTTACGCGAAAAAACACGCTTAAAACACTATCGCCAAATATTATAGTCACGCAAATATGTTCAAAAAGAAAAAAAAACATTAATAATTACATGCATGCGTGCGTACATACGTACATGTGCTGAGGTATTCAGCCTGCGCCTCGAAGATCATTGATTACATTTATAATTTTAATAAATATTCATTAAAAATCTTATGGCCCCATAAGTATTCTTCGGAGGTTTGGAGTACATTGATTAGATGGATACTGTACATGCAGACTCTGAAAACTATTACGACCTTGATTAACCATCACGCTCGAATTATTCAATACATGTTTAGGCCTCAGATTTTAATTGATGTGAGCAAGATTAACATGACAATTACTATGTTGGGCTTTAAGATCTCGATTTCGATCATGATTGCCCCAACCTCCATGCATAAAATGGCTCACCCCGAAGGTAAATAATTTAGTTGAAGCCTTTGCAAATGAATTAAATTTAAGAGTTGTTTTCATGTCATTTTCTTGAACATAAAGCTAATTACTCTGCAAGATTAATTTTGTAAGGTAGTATATAAATTCACCATTTATATATTTAGAATCGTGGAATATCTTTATTATTACATTTGAGGGTTGCGAATAAAATGGGTTCGGGGTAGGACCAGCATAAAAAAAGCTGGTCCTAGGAGCTGCTGAGCTAATTACCATTAGATCAACTTAACCTAAATTGGATGGTTTAATATTAAGATAATATATTAATAAGAGTATCATTTAACTTTTAAATTATTAATTTTGTTGAAGTAATATTATTAATTTTTTCAGCTTCTAAATTAAAAAAAAAAATGATTCTAAACTCTTTTAGCTTATTTTGTTGGAATAATGAAACTTTTTTTTTCCTGCTTATGCGGCTGCTTAAGCTAAGTTCTCTTTTAGCTTATTAATTTGTAAAAATAATATTATTAACTTTTTTAACTTCTAAACTTAAAAACAAGTGATTCTAAACTCTTTTAGCTTATTTTATTGGAATAATGAAACTTTTTTTTTCCTGCTTATGCGGCTGCTTAAGTTAAGTTCTCTTTTAGCTTATTAATTTGTAAAAATAATATTATTAACTTTTTAACTTCTAAACTTAAAAACAAGTGATTATAAACTCTTTTAGCTTATTTTGTTGGAATAATGAAACTTTTTTATCCTGCTTATGCGTCTGTTTAAGCTAAGTTCTCTTTTAACTTATTAATTTTGTAGAAACAATATTATTAATATTTTTAGCTTCTAAACTTAAAAAAAAGTGATTCTAAACTATTTTAGCTTATTTTGTTAGAATAACGAAACTTTTTATTCTTCTTATGCGGCTGCTTAAGCTTAGTTCTCTTTTAACTTATTAATTTTGTAGAAACAATATTATTAATTTTTTTAGCTTCTAAACTATAAAAAAAAAAAAAGTGATTCTAAACTCTTTTAGCGTACTTTGTTGGAATAATAAATTTTTTTTATCCTACTTATGCGGCTACTTAAGCTAAGTTCTCATTTAGCTTATTAATTTTTAAGAAACAATATTATTAACCTTTTTAGCTTCTAAAAATAAAAAAAGTTCTAAACTTTTAGATTATAAGTTTTTAAATCGCGTTTCGTAAAATTTAATTCATATAAGCTCTTAAAAATAATATTTTTTTTTAACTTTTAGCTTCTAGGATTTAAAAAAAAGTGATTTTTAATTTTTAGATCTTCATTCATTTTTCCTCTCATCAAAGTATTTGCACACTTTTTAAAAGTGATTCTCAAATTTTAGCTCATAAGTTTTCAAAATATATTTGGTAAATAAATAAAAAATCATTAAACATATATTACAAGTTTTTTTTTTCTTTCATCCTGCATGAGTCAAGTAATTAAAAAAAAAATATTAGTGCATGGGCTTATGATGTAATGATTATAAGTTAAGAATTGATTATAGATCTGCTTGACAGGCTTCTAGGTGCTATGGATGTTATAGCAGCAAATGCCCGTGGAGCATGGAAGCCTATTGGTGACGTTACGACCACTATGCTGTGGATACATGGTCAAATATCCACAGTGTAGAAATGAAGGTTTATACCATTTTAGAGATAAAAACTATTAATATTCATTGCCTAATAATCATTTGACATTATCAACACTGAATGTTTGTACCATTTAAGAGATAAAGACGGTTAATATTCATTGGCTAATAATCATTTGAAAATATCAACTTCCGGATGAACCCACATCATCTGAATTTCACTTATGATGAATCCAGTTTTCGTTATTCATTATTCAGACTTATTCAATAACAATATTACACTAAATTTAATTTTAGCTTCTTGAACTATTGATCGATAATAAATTAAAGAAAAGTATAATTAAAAAATAATTGGTAAAGTAATACAGTAACTATATACATTATTAATTTCTTAATTTGTGTGGTCCAAATATCTTTTCGTCCGGAAATTTTCGTTATTCTAATGAATATCTTTTATTTCCATTTCTTAGTATCAATTATTAGTTAACGTAGTTTTTGAACTAATCTTTTATTGTATATAATTTTTCTTAATGGTAAATTGACGTATATCATTAATAATAGTATAATACACTATAATTTCCAAAAGATAATTATTGAGAAATTAATTAAGAAACAAAATACGCGTCATTTTCACAGTTATGTTCGTAAATTAATTTCATAGAAAGGAAGTTTGAATATGGAAACAATAATTTGATACATTATTTTATGGAATAAAAGTCATTATTTTACGGAAGTTTGAATATGGAAACAATAATTTCATACGTATTATTAATCTTTATTAATTCTAAAATCTATTAAACAATTAAAAGTCAGTGAAAATAGTAGATTGATTGTACATTAAAAAAATGAATGATGATCACAACCTAAAGATGTACTTTCCTTTTTTTTAATTGATTTAATATCATCTATGTAAATATAAATTCTTAAATAAATTTCCGATGAATTCTTTATTTATTTTAAGAAATTATTCTTAATTAACATAGCTTTTGAAGTAATCATTGTATATTTAATCAATTATTATCCTAAAAATACTAAGCACCAAAATTCGTAAATCTCTATATCTTTTATTTTCATGGATTATGTAAGCACTATATTCATATCCCTTAAATTAGCAATGGATTTCAGGCCTTATATTCCTATCCCAAAAATTAGTGGGATATATATGGCACTATGTAAGCATGTCTCCTTTTTTTATTTTCTTTTTTTTGTTGGAGAAAATGCCAGTATGCACCATCTTTTGTAATTAAAGAATTTCAATTATACATTTGGAATATTTCTTTTTTCCAGATATATGAGGATAAAATCATGGGCAATTTTCTTTTCTTTGATTAAGATATAAATTAGAATATTATTTTCATTTCTTCCTTTTTCTTAAAAGTATTTTCAATATATTTTTTGTTTATTTTAAGAATTTATTCTTAGTTAACGTAGCTATTGGAGTAATTATTGTATATGTACTCAATTATTATCCTAAAAATACTAAGCACCAAAATTCGTAAAACTATGAATATCTTTTATTTCCATTTATTAGCATAAATTATTATTTAACTTAGCATTTGGACTAACCTTTTATTGTATACGAATTTTTTTTATGGAAAATTGACTTATATTATTAATAATAGTATAATACGCTATCAGTTCTGAAAGATAATTATTGATAAATTAATTAAGAAACAAAGTACGCGTCATCTTCACAGTTATGTTCGGAAAATATTAATTTAATACAAAGGAAGTTTGAATATGAAAAAAATAACTTGATACATTATTTTACGGAATAAACAGTTCTTCCTTACATTAAACTCAATTACCAATTATTTCCGATTTTACACAACAAAATATTTATAAATATTTAGAAATCAGATTCCCTAATTCATGGTATCGTATGATTTATCATTATCAATTCTAAAATCTATTAAATAATTAGAAGTCAGTGAAAATAGTACAGTGATTCTACGTTGAAAAAATGAATGACGATCACAACCTAAAAATGTACTTTCCCTTTCGTAATTGATTTTACATCATCTATATAAATATAAAATCTTAAATAATAGATGACTTCGTTATTTATTTTAAGAGATTACTCTTAATTTACATATATTTTGAAGTAATTATTGTATATGTAACCAATCATTATCCTAAAAATACTAATCACCTTAATTCGTAAATCTCTATATCTTTCATTTCCATGGATTATGTAAGCACTATATTAGTATCCCTTAAATTAGCAATTGATTTCGGGCCTTATATTCCCGAAAATTAGTTGGATATATATGACACTATGTAAGCACGTTTCCCTTTTATCATCCTCCATACCTCCACCCCTGACCTCATAGATAACTTTTTTTTTTATGTTTTAGAGTAAACTTATGATAACCGTACTTAATTATTTGGTTTTTTTATATAAAATATTGAACTTCACTTGCATTTTATTTTAAAATAGCTCATATTTTGATTGTCTACCATCACTCCATAAAAACGACACTGAGCAAATCACAGATTAATAATATTTTTTACTAACATCGACGAGACTTACGTTATAGTGATGACAATATATAATATACATTTTTAAAGCGTCTTATTACTAGATTATTGTTTTCAAATATTTCTCATTTTGGCATTACTTGATTTATAAAATTAATGAATCTTTTTGATAAACTCTTACACTTTTAAATTCTTTTTATATTTACCCGCGAAAATCGCGAGTTTTACACTAGTTATGTAGGAACTTTATTAATTTTATTTTTATTCTATAAATAATATGATCGTTTGATATATATATTAATTTTGTTTTTATTCTGAGTTCTTTGTTATTTTGTTTACATTTTTTTGTTATCTTTTCTTTTAGTTGTCATTCCAACAATATTAAAGTTGTCAATTTTTCAATAATAATCTCGCCACTCTTTTAATTAGATTATACAAAATGGGAATCACAATATAATTTAATATTTATTTTATTGTCTATCAACAAGTTATTTATCATATATTATTACAATTCAATATTTTTTAATTTGAATTGCTCTCATAAAATAGTGTACTTTCACTAGTGCATAAACAACAATCTAGAACGCCCTGTTTCAATAAATCTAGAATGATTATCTGAGGCGTTCTGTATGGAGCTATCCTAGAGAGTCTGACTTTCTAGAATGGTTATTTGAGACGTTCTAGAATGTCGGACTTTCTAAAATGTTTTTTTCGTAACCCGTTCTAGAAAGTTTATTTTCTAGAACGTCTATTTTGTAAAGGCGTTCTAGAAATCTAGAACGCCTTTAAAAAATAGAGGTTCTAGAAAATAAACTTTCTAGAACAGGTTTTGAAAAGGTGTTCTTGAAAATATACTTTCTACAACGCCTTTACAAAATAAACGTTCTAGAAAGTATGATATCTAGAACGGGTTTTCAAAAGTCGTTCTAGAAAGTACTATATCTAGAACGGGTTTTGAAAAAGACGTTATAGAAAGTATGATATCTAGAACGAGTTTTGAAAAGACGTTCTAGATTAATGTGATTTTTAGAACAACTTTTTGTAAACTCGTTTTAGATAGTGTATTTCTAGAATGGCTTTTTGTAGAAATGTTCTAGAAAGTAGTAAAAAAATTAATAATAGTAATGTTTTATATACAGTAAAAACTCTTTATAGTAATACTCTATGTAGTTATAAACTTCCTATAGTAATAAAAAGTTCAAGTCCCAACTTGGGACTAGTTGTAAATAAGAATAAACTCCACATTGTCATAAGTCATACATTTTTCAAGTCCCGTCTTAAGGACTTATACCTCTATATAGGAATAAATATTATAAAAATATTTATTAATTATATTTTTGTTTATCAAATCAATAACATATTTAAGATGACTTAAAATATTTATCTATAGTCGATTGTGACATCGACTTAATTTTATAGATCGATACTTGATCCTTCAATTTGTGAGTGCTCAATAGCTCGCTTGCATGTGATCCCTCTTGTTGAAGCCAAAATGATTACAGCTTATCTAACATAACTAAAGCTTCATGACACGAAACTTGTGGTATTTCAGCACTATCATCTTCCGGATTATCTCCTTCGTCTTCTTGCCTGATTCCCACGATAATTTCTTCATCGGTTAAGACATAAGTAATTTTTTGCTCATCCGGATGATTAAGGAAGACATCAATATCCATTTCGTTGTGGTAGTGTAGTGCCTTAATTTGAGAGCTCAATTCAGTAAGTAATTTTAGCCTCTCTTCATCCATTTCACTTGCAACTTGTACTTCATCAACACTAGAGGTCCGAATCTTGCAATGTTTAAAGCAATTTTCAATCATTTTTGGCTTCACGTCTATTGACCAAGATGCAATAACATTTACAATTCCATCAAGGATAGATATCTTTGATGGTTCCAAAACACGATCTTCAATTCTTTTCAAGAGTAGACGGTTGAACCTACGACGATAATAGCCTTTAAAGTTCTTTATGATTCCTGCATCACATGGCTGAATTTTGGATGTGCTATTGGGTGGCAAATACATAAGTGTTGTATGACGAAGAGGGGGGAGATGATCCTTTTTTCCATGAGCAGTACAATTGTCTAAAATGAGAAAGACGTTTCTGTCTAAACGATTATCGAACCACTTTAGCCATTCCAAAAAGAGTAAGGATGTCATCCATGCATTTGAATTCGCTCGATAAGTACAGTTGAGAGTATCACGGTTAATATTTTTGAAACATATAGGGTTAAGAAATTTACCAATGATCCAAAGAGGAAGTTTGTCGGAGCCATCCTCATTGCAACAAATGACGATTGTAATTCTCTCTTTATTTTGTTTTCGGCCCTCCAACTGCTTTGTCGCAAGAGAATTATCAGCTTGCATTCGATAAAATAGACCGGTTTCATCCATGTTGTAAATGGCCTTCCATGCCCATTTGTCCGATTCTTCTCTTATTGAAGGCAAGCATGGACAGAACCATTCTCACCAAAATTGCGATGTGATTGAATTGTATGTCTTTGCTTGAATTTTCCTAACCACCCATTTGAAAATTCAAACGAGGTTGCTTCTGGATAAAGTTGCTTTAAGAAAATGTTTCCCTTTTCTTTTAGTAAATCACCACTAATATTGACATGCTCTTGGTTACACACAAACCACTCATAAAGTGCAGACTCCATTAGGTGGGTACTTTTAGATTTTATACGTATTGTATCCGGGTTCGTAACATCTTTTTCACGATCGACTGCCTTCTTGAACGTCTTAGATATTGTTGATTGTGATACTTCCAAACCATGAGTCTCTTTGAGCCAATTCATAAAATCCTTTTGCTTCCAACTAGGGTGCAAATCTTTCTTTTTGTACAACTGAGCTCTAATTTTTTCAGGAATTTGAGTTCTTTTCTCTTTGGATGCCATTTTGTTTGATGTGTAGTACAAGAAGTATAACCATAATTTATACACATATATGGTCAAAGTTTATAGTCCCTAGATTCATTTTTTGATTTAACTCAAGTGTATGTATTTAAATTGTCAAAGCTTATAATCCTTAGATTCATTTTTTGATTTAACTCAAGTGCATGTATTTAAATTTCTTAGTCAAAACTATTAAATTAGTTACATGAACTTGCGAGATAGATAATATACAATGTATATGTTATTTTTATATTTATATTATTTTTTATACAATTTTTTTTTTT
>BMAC01000114.1:84925-117639 GCA_014905375.1 Phtheirospermum japonicum
TTGTTTGACTATTTTAATTATTACTAAAATCTTGAATTTTTGATCTCAAAATCATTATTTTATAACTTTTAAATGGGGTCATTATGAATTAACTCATCAACTACCACAATTATTGTTTTAATTTTCTGGCCTCTTAAATAATTAATATGTATTAACTAAATCATTAGTACGTTACGATTTGATTATACCGTGTTCTGCATAACATTCCATAATTATTAAAAGATGATATTTACATTTAATTATTAATTAATAATTGTCACATGTGCAAAACTGATAAATCCGAGATTTAGTAAATAAAATTTTATATTTAACTAGTTGTTATTTCTTCAAAGTGAAAGTCAAATGTTTAATATGCATCTTACCAAAATAATTAAAATGGTAACATCACTAAATATTTAATAAATTTCATTTTTGCTAAAAGAATGAATTACCGATTTCATAATCATTGAACGATACTTTTAAAACATGGTAATTAAAATCATTTTGTTAAAAACACAAATCTTGAATTTATGATTTGAAAGTCATTATTTGGCATTTGGTTATTCGTAAATGATTTTGGTATTATTGAGATGTTGCAAAATTACTTAGTTATATTGAGATGTTTTGTGATAGATGATGGGAAAAGAAACTTAGGTTAACATAGGATTTGTACTTTTACATCATTTTTTGCTACTAAGAAATGAACATATGGGATCATATAATAGGAAAAATTCTACGGTGTCTTTAAAGGCACCATCCCCCACCTCCCATTCATTTACAACCATAGATATTTTAATCTAAAAAGCCTAAAGTTAATCTAATGGTTGTAAATGCATCCCACTAAGTGGGGAATGGTGCCGTAAAAGTACCATAGAAATACCCCATATAATAAACACATGCAACATTGAAATGCGTAAATAACTACAAATTATGATCACTTACGGTGGATTATACAATAAATACTATTAAATTTTCTTATTCAATCCAAATATATAATTGTGGCAGTTGATGAGCTAATTCATAATGACCCCATTTAAAAATTATAAAATAATGATTTTGAGATCAAAAATTCAAGATTTTAGTAATAAAGAAAATAGTTGTCATAGTTGAAAAATATTGTTTAATGATTATAAGATGAGTGACACATACTTTTGACAAGAAATCAATTTTAAAGTGAATAATGTTAATGTTTTTTTTATATTAATAAGTAAAATTTAAAAGTTAGCCAAAGACTTACGTGAGTCCAGATTAACGGGTCTTTCCGTTAGGCCAACCTATGACCTGAATCCATACCCTATCCAGTGGCATAAGTTCCCTCACAATTGCAATATTATCGTTCCTTTTTCTCTCCAAGATTATTCGCCATTCCAACTAACCTAAACATACACAATAATCGTCATCATCAAGATCTTAGATTATAAAGAGAGAAAAAATGGTGGGTCGCGTGTTGATGAAGGTGGCGAACGGTATTGGAGGAGGCTAACATGGAGTGGACCACCGTCGAGAGACTCCACCACCACCATGAGATGGTGTCATCACCACTGGAAATTAAAGAAAGGAGGGGTTAACCCTAAGCTCCGAAAATGAATTGCTCCGTTATTTGATCGAGAAGAATCTCAATCTCCTTTAGCAGATATCAAGTTCACCCACTTTGCTACATAATTGTTCAATCGATGTATGTAATTTCTACTTATTTTTGAAATTTTAATTTGGGCAAAATTACTGATTCTGATTGCATGTTGTTTTTGTTGATTACAACTTTATGAACATATTATGCTGACTGTATGTTAACTGTGAAAACTTTTTGAAAGAGCTTGAATCCCTCCATCAAAGATCTATCCGCTCGTCCCTTCGATAAGCCATTCGGTTCTTCAATATTTCTCTTTTTTTCTTGTTTGTGTGTGTGTGTGTGCGTGTGTGAATCTAGATAATTTTTGTATATGAATTAAAGTTAAGATGCTGGAACAAGTTATACACATGGTAGTATTATTAGTTTATATGTCATAAATATTTATTCTTCTGTCAATCTCATATTGTTTCTTTTTAATACTTTTCTTGTGTTTCTGGTTTAATATGAGGTCTTTTTAATCCCAAAGTAGTTATATATATGTATTTTATTATATGTATGTGAGATATGAAATAACATGATGCTTGATTCTGTTTCTTTGGTAAATCCCAATTAAGTCCATTACATGTTTAAACCAATTATTATATATTTCTACATCTAAACTACAATTTGTGCGGTTAGGATATGTACTTATTCCTTTTCATTTTTCTCTTCACGTATGTTTGCGATAAAGGTTGTTTTTTTTTACTATTCCATGATTCCTGAGTTCCTGATTATTATTAGATCACCAATTTTATGTCGCATATACATTTTTTATCCTCACATTTGATTCTATATCATACTTTTATCCTAGGTTTGCAAGTAGGTTTGTTTTTATACTTTTATCCTCATTGATATTCAATTTTCTATACAGTTACGTGAGTGTATCTTCTCTTTACTTTCTTTCTCTTGAAATATTATGTATTTATGTATCTGATTTTTCCCTGTTAACTGCGATTTCAGCGACATGAGCTATTGAAGTATTGAATTTCACTCCTTTCAATAACAAATCAACTCGCTTCGCGTATTATCATCTAAACTTAAGTATCCGAAAAAGTGGAACAACAAGTATCTTTATTAAGGTAGTTTTATGCTCCTCCATTTGTTGAACTTCAAACATTCTCTTTTGTATATCTTCATAATCTTCTAATAGGGTGGTGTTGGTGATCAATTATGGACGTGAGGTGGAGTAGGTGATTTGTTGTGTGCTGTGAAAAGTGAAGTTTTGTTGGAAATATATATAACAATTAATAATGTTCTTTTATGTTGATTGTTTATATTTGTGCTTTAGAGATCAACTCAGTTGTCATGATGCAGGTTTTTATGTTAAATGTGTTAATATTTGTGAATTATATATTCGCACGAGGTAAATTATTGATTTGTTCAGATGATAATATAAATTGATGTATGTCCAGGCTTTCTATCACGTGCCAGACTTCGGTCGACTCAACAACAACAAACCACTTGTTTCTACCTTTGACAACAGTTATTTTTTGTCCAGTTGAGGGGTTAATAATCTTATAAATTAAGTTTTTTAATTCTCAAAGATCTCGTATAGGGAGAGCTTTTTTGGTCTAGTTGCATCTTATTTTATAGGTTTCATTTGTAAGTTACATGATGATAGGTAACTTGTCGAAAGAATGTTGCTTTTGTTACTAATCTTAGCGACGTTTCTATTGTCATTTTGGAATTTTGGAAAGTTACAAATATTACACTTTTTTAGTTTTTTTTTTTTTTTTACTTCATGCACCTAAAGATAATAATGTATGTTAGAACCTGAAAAGCACCTTAGACCAAATGTTTATGTTGTCCATTTGTAGATTAAATATGTTGGTAGTTTAAAAGTATTATTTTGTTGAAATGTATTGGGTTTTCTAGTATGACGTATTGATCTTTGTACTACCTAGTATTGATTTTTGTACTACAATGTATTAGTATATTTTGATGAAATATATTAGTTGTCTATTGTGAAGAATTTGTTTATGCACCGAAAAGTATTGGTTTATGTACCCTAAGCATGGATACTTTTTGATGAAATATATTGATATTTTGATTGTGAAGTATTGATATTTGTACTAAGGAGTATTGGATTTTGTACATTAAAGTATTAGTTTTATAACTAAAAGTAATGGTTTATTAAGAAAGGTGTCACACATTACACTCTCCAAAGTATAAGGTTTTTTATCTTTTCAAAAAGTAAATAAATAAAAAGTCATTTTCTTGTATTGAATATATAAAGTTTACCATGATAAATACCGATGTTTCAGTAAAACCTATTACACCAACTGACATCAATATCATGGCACACAAAACTATTTCACCATCAAAATAGGAACAACAAATCAGTATTATACTAGCAAAATATCAAATCAAATACTATTAAACCAGCAGAATACTAATACTTATACATACAAAAGTCATTACACCGACAAAATAATAACAATATACCTACAAGTAGCAACAATCAAAACAATATTTTACAACAGAAAAACTAATACGTTTTAGACAAAAAAAACTCATTTAGAGAAAACTATTTCCGCCAGCGGGGCAACACACTGAACACTAAAGAAATCAAATACTTTGAAAGATAGAAACTAATACCTTACATTAGAAAAACAATACTATACAACAGAAAAACTATTACTTTGCAAATAGTACAAATAATCTTTTATGTATTGTTATTGTAAAATGATACGCATTTATCTTCATTCCGTTTTTGTTCATCTTGCTCGCCATCATTGTCTTGCTTTCAATCTCCATGGGTAATTTAACAAAGAAAATCAACAATCTGAAATTCAACAATAATATTTGTTAATTAGATTTTCTAGCATTTCGCTTCTACAAAACCAATATCATATGGTACCAAAACTAATACACTACTATTTGTGAAACTAATATATTGCTGATGAATAACTCATAATATAGTACTGCTCCAAAATGAATACACCACTTCTTCAAAACCAATACCATATAGTACAAAAACTAATACATAACTGGTTCAGAATAATATATTAAAACCTTCATCTTCATTCGATTTTTTGTCCATATGCTTCTTTAAATCACCAGTTTGGTCTTCAATATCCATTGGCAGCTGAACCTGAGAAATATACAAAAATCAAGATCATATTTTAATTTAAACTCAAATCTCATTAACCCTACCTCTAAATAAAATAAATGCAATTTTAGAACTTCAATTTAACACCAAAATATCCCAAAATTAACCCTGAAATCCTTACAAAAATTCTTCAACTCTTGCACAATCTCCTAGAAACGACATGAAATTAGCACTTACATGGAAGAGACCGAGGGTGCTACAATGGTGGTGGTGTGCATCGATGTTTGAGCAGAAACAATGGAGGTTTAGCATCTCGCGGATTGGTGGTAAGATAATTGGAGAGAGAGAAGGTCTTGCGGCAGAGACGGAGATAAAGTCGGGCGATAATGATGCAATGAAGATATCTGGTGGTGTTGGTGGCAGAAGATTGGAAAAAAAATACTAATACTTTACAATAAATATCGATACATTACACTAAATATACTAATAAATCAATAATGGTAAGTAAAACGAATCAATACCTCAACCGACACTTCAGTGATTTTTGAAGACGAGACGCCGCCAAACACATTGAAATTCATTTGGTGCACAAGTGTGGATTTTTGAGATTTGAATTACATAAAATAACTAAAAGGCAACCCCATTCTAGCCCTCGAGACCCATGTCCATATCAAAAAAAAAAAACAAAAAAACCCACTAACGTTCTCACTCACACACACAACAAGCAACAACCCAACAAAACTTAAATATTGTTCGCATCGTAGAAAATGTACATTCTAATTCAAAAGTAACAAATGAACAGATTAGAAAATTATTAGATAATAAACTACAAAATTATTGTCGCTTTATTTAAAAAATTCAAAAATATTTAAATGAACAAAACTAACACCATATAGTGTGGGGATCATTATAGCATTACTCTAAAACTAATACGTAATTGAAGAAAAGGCACATAGTTTTAAGAGAGGACCATTGGCACTTTACTGTAAAAATTCCAGTACTTGACCGTAACAAAACTAATGACATACTGTGTAAAGCCCAATACATCACCACTCTAAATCTAATACATTATCGAAAATTAGGCGCATAGTTTTAAAACAGGACCATTGGAGCTTTACTGTAAAAAAAGTCCAACATCTTTACAGGAACAGAACTAATACCATACAGTTTAAGAACACTCTGAAGCTAATACATCACTGAATAATAAGAAATAATACCTCCATCTTCTTTGTAATTCTTGTCATGTGCTGCTCCAAATTACTAATTAATTTCACATTCAATCTCCATTGGTAGTATAAATTTGCACATAATTTGATTGTAAAAAACTAATTATTAAGAAATATGTTAATTTATACCAAAACAAAGCATATTATTTTAATTTTTTACAATTAGGTCAAAATAAAATTGGTTGTTGAAGAAGTTGTTTACCTGATACTGCGATTTTTCCGCAACAGAGATTATTATCTTTTGCGGCAGAAGGCTGACGGCGGCGGTATTTCTACAAAAACTGAAGGCGCGGCTGGAGATACGTAGAGAAACGGCCGACGGAGATGGAGAAATTGTGTGGTGGAAAGAGATGGGCCTAATTTTTTTGCAGAAATTGGAGATGGAGATGCGTAGAGAGAAAAAGACTCGGGCCCAAATTCTGAAAGACAGGCCAAAACTCTGCAGAATTTCTACTGGAGATGGAGATGCGCAGATGGAGACACAGATGGAGACGGTAGAGAGAGAAAGACAAGCCAAATTTCTGGAAAAAATGAGTTTAAATATACGGACTAAATTGGACTCGGGCTTAAACCGATCTAACGGGAGAGACCCGTTAATCTGGACTAACAAGAGTCCTACCCTAAAAGTTAATAAGTTATTTCTCAACACTCGTGTATCAAGTTGGTTTTATTTGCCTAGATTAGTGTTTAATAATAATAAGTTTTGTTATGAATTAATAAGATTATAAAGCAATAAACAGAAAATGTAAAAAAGACACAGATTTACGTGGTTCACCAAATTGGCTACGACTACGGGCAGAGAGAAGAACGGATTTTATTATCTGATTAGGGTTACAGATTTCTGATCTCAAAGACCATATTTATAGTATTGAGAGAATACACCAAATTGGGCTTAAGGCCCAAAACTGCATACCGTTTGGGCTGAGGGCGTCTCCGCCCCCGGACCCCATGTAAAGGGGGACTTCGCCCCCCCTTGACCCCCCCGACTCGCTGACCAGGCAGCGAGACCCCCGTACAACTCGCCTAAGCGAGAGATTCAAGACATATCAACAAGTTTTATGTCATAATTTCTTCTTTTTTTTCTTTTCGTAGGGACCAGGAGATTGGCACTTAAGTGCAAAGGCAGAAGGGAGCTTGACTGTAAGAGCCACCCGTCGAGCAGGGACGAAAGTCGACCGGAGATACTAACAGGGCAAGAATCGAAGTGGGAGACTTCTCTACCACCTGTGTCTATCTCATGTCAAGTATGCTCCTCAGACATAGACTCCCTATAGGAGAGTACTCTTAGAAAGATAGAATATTACTGCGTGACATAAATATTGTTAAGAATGTAACTCTCTCCTAAGATATCGACCACTATTCTAAATAGAGTAACTCTTGTTCATTGGAGCACCAGAGTGCGGAGGTTGTTCCCATCATTGAAGTCAGAGTGTGGCATTGGGCCTTCCGAATGAGAAACGAGTTCATAGTCGTAAAGGTTGAAAACTTTTTGTTGCTCCTAAAATGATATCACTGTGAATTAGACAATTAATTAATGTAGTATGCAAGGAAATTTTATAAAATGAAAAATGAAAAATATTTTTCTTATATATTAATAACTTACTTTTTGAAGTTAATAAATTTTTTTTGATAAGTGTTGCATTATATGTCTTCTTCTCAATGCCCGCGTATTAAACGGTTTTCAAAGTAGATGGTTTGGTTCATTCACCTTTCTTCTCAATGCCTGATGATATACTTCACCTTACAAAATAGATGAGACACATTAACTTTCTTCTCAATGTTTGATGATAGACTTCTTCAAATTTCAGGTGATCATGTTGACGCTATTGTATAGAACACTTATCCTTTTAATTTAGAAAACTTTGGTATTACTCATTATTCGAAGAAAGAGCTACTCTTGCACCAACAAGTAATATTATTGAATATATACTTACAAGGGATGAAATATTATATCTTACTTCAGATACCATTTTCAAAACTTATGTAAATAGAGAAGTTCGACATGAAGTGTAATTGACCGATTTTCTAAACATGATAACGTGCTTAGAGATTCCTAATATTATAAAGTTGAAAATTGGAGTTTTGTTTATGTTGATTTGAAACATGTATCAAACTTCAATATTATACAACAGTACGAGGTTGGTTGTGTTACCCAACTTTGAGATCGCATTATTGAACCGAAGATTTTGTCAGAAACTAATATTGGAAACTAAGGTTTACATTCCATGCATGATATTGAGTAGTTCGAATAGTAGTTTGTCATTCAAATTTTAGAGGAGACAATTTTCACTTTTTGAATGTTTCGCAATAATTATAATCACGAGTCAGGGTTAAACGCTCTTTAACGTAAGTTTGTATTTTTCAATATCAGTATTTAACCATGACCAACTCTATGTCACGATCTCTAGAGTGTGAGACGTATATGATTGAAATTTTTATGATGCGGCGATGATGATAACATTGTTAATATGATAGTTAATTTATTTACAATTAAGTTTTCCAAAATCTAAAGTGAATAATTTTTTTCATTGTATTATTACGTCACTCTCCAAATTTAATAAATTGTTTTGATAAGTTTTATATTTTCATGTATTTTTCGATATGCTGACGTAATATGCAGGTATTCAAATTAGTTAGTTCTATTTCTTCAAGTCAAGTTACATTTTACTTCTCTTTAGAAAATCTCATTAATCCATGTAAGGATATTGAGTAGGTCTTGGGTGAGACCGGTCTCATAGAATGAGACCACTTTTTACCATTTTATTAATTTGACCCGGGTCCTCACCCAAACCCATACCCGAACCCATAAACAAACTCCCCAAGCCCACACCCCAGATCCAAAACACACCCCGGTCTCAAGAACCAGGACCCCCCAAACCCGGTCGCCACCCGCCGCCGGCGGCCACCACCTCCGGCGCCGCCGGCCGCCACCTCCATTATTTATCGGCGATATTTTTTTACAAATCTTATATCGTTGTAATCGTCTCGTCTCCCTCGTTCCAAATTCGCAACTGAATTTATAATTTAATGCTCCAATCACAATAGATCTGAAGCCAAAGTCACAAATTCATCAATTTTAACCTCTAATTTACAACGATTCACCGGTCGAAACTTCGATTAAACAAAACGTATCACATAATCGAGTAATTGTATCGATCCACTCTACAAAACTGCAAATTCAATCAAAAAAAAAAAAAAACGTCGCCGAAAAAAAAATAGAATCTGCCCAGTTTTAAGTATTACAAAAGTAGCTAAAAGTATCACAGATTCAAGTAAAAGTATCACAAAACCAAAACATGTTATATTTTATATTTTTACATCTTTTTTTTTTTTTTTTTTTTTTTACAAAAGTATCATAAAAATGGTGTTTGCGAAATATCATTAAAATATTATATATTCAATAATCTCATTTTCTTTTACTTATATATGTGCCTATTAAATTTAAATAATTAAAATTATTAAAAAAAAGATCGCGTATCACAAAATATATTAAAAGTATCGCATATTTTTTAATACTTGTATATTTTACTATATTTTGTAATAAGTGTGTTATGTGATACTTTTAATATCTTTTCTGATACTTTTAATATATTTTGTGATACTTGATCAAATATTGTAAAAATTCAAACTACCTTTGTGATACAAAAATAAAAATAAATGTGTTCTGTGATACGTTTAATATCTTTTCTAATACTTTTAATATATTTTGTGATACTTGATCAGATATTGTAAAAATTCATACTATTTATGCGATACAAAAATAAGTGTGTTTTGTGATACTTTTAATATCTTTTCTTATATTTTTAATATATTTTGTGATACTTGATCAGATATTGTAAAAATTCATACTATTTTTATGATTAAAAAAAAGTGTGTTTTGTGATACTTTTAATACCTTTTCTAATACTTTTAATTACATTTGTAATACTTTGAATTACTTATTAAAAAAAATATATATACGTAATTATAGAATTAAATATCTAGAATTATGTGATACTTCAACTGTTTTTCTGATACTTGAACTACTTTTTGTGATACTCCAACACATCACCATCCAAAATCTGCATATTGATAAAATCATTTTCAAAAGCCACATTAATACAAAATAAATTTAATATTATCTCAACACCTGCACACACCACATCATCGGCGGCACACATACGCCCAAAATCACAATTATTGAGAGAGAGAGAGAGTGAGAAATCGAGACGAAAGAAAAGACGAAAAGAGAAAAGAGGAAGAAAAAAAAAAGCCTACTTTCGTTGGTGCTCACCGATTTGAAAATATAAATTGATAAAATCGTAGATTGCAACGTGAGGAGTTGAATGGTGATTTCCGATCTGAAATTGGCCCGATAAATCGTCGTAGATCTGAGGTCAAAGTTAACAATTCATAAAGTTTGACCTCAGATCTACAAAGATCGGGACATCAAATCGTAAATTTGATTTCAGATTTAGAATAAGAGCGTCAATACGATTCAAATGGTATAAATTTTATTTTTTTGGTCGCCGAAAAATAGAAACCGCCCGGATGACGGTGGCCGGCGGTGAGAGAGAAACGGTGAAGATGGGGGCGGCTGGGAATTGAGAATGACAGCAGGTTTTCTTGTTTTTCATTTTTATATCTAGAGTTAGGGGATGGGTGGGTGGATGGGCGGGTTGGATAGCGGGTGGGTTGAACAAATGGGCATGGTAAAAAGTGGTCTAATAGAATGAGACCGGTCTCACCCAAGTATTTGCCAAAGATATTTTATTGATACAACTTTTAATAAGAAAAAGGTTTTAATTTAATGGTAGTAGTTGCACGTACCTTGTACTAGTATTATTGTAAACTGATAAGTTCGAGTTTGAGATCTTTTGTTTTAGTCATTGCCTTCTTCACTTTTCTTATTTGTTATGAGGATATATGCATAAAACATGGCTAGACCAACTGGCCTGGATCAAAGTACAAGGGTAATTAGTTGCATTTCTTCAAATTTAGTATATCTTTATCAACTCTAGTGTGCATGGGTAAATTCTTGAATTCGATGCAATAGCTTGCATAAACTCGAGAAACTGCACTTGCCAAAATACGTCTTTTCTTTTCTTACAATCATCAAGAGCAACAGTGGTATTATTTCCACTAGAATAGGTATACAAACATGATAAATACTAAATTCCCTACCTTTGTGTCATGAGAAGACTAGAAAAAGTAAAAATCATGATATTTCCTATTCAACTACCTATTCCATTGCATTAGATGAATGGCATACGTATATCATTCATCAATATATACAATGACATAGGCATGTAAATACGGAATCTGGACTCAGAAGAAGGGGAAAAAAAAACAAAAAAACTTTGCACCTGGTTTACCCGAATCTTAGCTACGCCTATGCTGCTTCCTCATTAAGTACTCTCTGTCTCGAAGCTTCCAGTTCGGCTCTAAGCAGTCTCATCGAATCTGAAACCTCTGCCTTATACACATAAAATCTAACAACAAACATGAAGAAAATGATGTTCAAGACGTTGAGTACCGCAAGAAATGCATAGTAATAGTCCAAGTGTGACGCATTAAGGTTGTTCCGAATCCACCCCTCATGTCCATCTCCCCTAGTGATCCGCGAAACCGTAGATAACAAAAAGCTACTAATAAAGTTCCCAGCTCCAATGCTAACCATCGAATACGCCGTCCCCAAACTTTTCATGCTCTCCGGTGCCTGATCGTAGAAAAACTCAATCTTTGCCACTTCCAAGAAAGCATCGGCGGACCCCATCAACAAGAACTGCGGCAGCAAGATGAATATGGATAAAGGGACTTGATGCCCATTCTCAACTACGCCACTAGCCTTTGCAGCATTAAGCCTAAACCTCTCGGTTACCAATGCTACGACCATTATAACGATGTGGAAGGTCATACCAATTCCCATTCTCTGTAGGAGGCTGATGCCTCTTGGGTTTTTGGTCCATTTTTGGAAAGTTTTAACAAAGAAACGATCGTACAGCACGACGGTCACTAGCATAGATATCGTTACGAATCCGGATAGGCTTGCCGGAGGGATCTTGAAGCTGCTGCCGATGTTACGGTTAAGAGTGGTGCCTTGCTTAATGAAGAGAGTGGCGATTTGAGCGAGCATCGTGCTCGGAACGAATGTGGAGATTAGAATCGGTATCATTCGAAGCATTTGTTTGGTTTCTTCGACTTGTGTGACGGAGCAGAGCATCCACGCGCTGGTGGGACCTGTTTTCACACATGCTTTGTTGAGGAACCCCAATGTGGATGTAGAATCAATCCGATGGTATTTCCGTTTCGCTTCCAAATCGAGCTCGTATAGCTCTTTAGGGTCCGCCGGGACGACCACTTCCCTTTTTCGTAGGGCAGCCACAATGACCTTAGCCATCTTAGTAAAAGGGCTGCCCGTCGGCACTCTGTGCCTATAGAACGGGGTTCCCGCCAAGAATATAATTATGGATATCGCTAGCCCAATAGTCGGGAGCCCGTAACCGAGGCTCCAGCCCACGTTGTCTTGTATGTAGACGAGCACCGTGTTTGCAAATAGTGTTCCAAAAAAGATGCTAAACATCCACCAGTTGAAGAAGGAGAGCTTGTGGGCTTTCTCCTTGGGCTCGAACTCATCGAACTGGTCCGCCCCGATAGTCGAGATATTGGGCTTTGTTCCGCCCGTGCCCAATGCCAAAGTGTAGAGTGCGCCAAAGAACACACCTAGTTGCAATGGAGTGGCCGTCTTGCAATGGGCAGCAGTTGGATCTGAACATGACGCTGGTTTGAGAGGATGTATTGATACTGATAAAGTGAGGAGGGACATTCCCTGCAAAGTAAAAAAAGAAATGAATTTTTATGCTTAATTGCATTTTTGGTGGAGCTGTCGTAAAACCATATATATTACTCTTCCGTCTCATTCTATCTATCATTAATTCATCATTTTTCATGTATTAAGAAAGATAATCCATATTATCGGATTCACGGCAGCCGTGGGCGCAGATTGCATAGATTTGGGTAACTTTATTCCACAATCTTTTTTTTTTATTTCGAATTCACGAGGATTCGATATTTTCGATGATATTTTGCGTTTAATTAGCAGGAAGAGAGATGATGATGCGAATTATGTATTTGATTTTGTGTTTCGTTTTGCTTGATTCAATTATTTATTTTAATTATGGGATAATTTTCATGACTAATTTCTTGTGTGAGAACTAAAAATTAATCCTAACCACGAGATCTCATAAAATGGACGGACAAACCACACCTAATAAAGTTTTCTTGGTATTTAGTAGATATATGGATAGGAAAGGTCTTATCATCAAAATAACACAACACTTCCCCATAGCTTCAGATAGTACATCCAAAATTATTTTTATTATTTTATTTATTTAACTCAATAATATATAATGAGAGAGTAGTTATGCCATCACAAATCCTATCTCACATCGGTCTATTCACCTTAAATAAGCAATTTTGTGCTAATTAATATTTAGCGTTATTTTTAGACATATGTTTTAATATTTAGTTATATACGATTGCAGCTTCTATCTTCCACATTTTTGGAAGTTAATAATGTTTTTTCTTCCTTACAATTTTTTTATATGCAATATATATCTTAAACTATATATAATGTAAAACGATTAATTTATGTATTTTTTTATATAAAACAAATAACAAATAAGTAAATTATGATTTTTAAAAATATTTCAGTTTTTTTTTTCAATCCTGAAATTGCTTACCTGGCATTGAGTTTTGAATCAAGTTTGAGGTTTTTCTTTTTCTTTTTTAATAGAATTATAGTGTTTCATAGTGAATTGGCTTTTTATATCGTAGAAAGATTCTCGTATAAACTCAATCATATATACACAAGGCCCGACGCCGGCCCTTCCTTATTCAAGTATTTAATGAACAATGCTCGATATACTAAATGTAGTAGTATGAATAATTTATCCAACCATATCAATAAGTTTATTTAGACCGATAAGGGTACGTCTATTTCATAAAAGGATACTATCACAATAAATCAAGTCGTTCTGCAAATTTGGATAGGAATACTATTTATAGAAATAGAAAAATGACCAAGGAGGCATCATGTCGTATGTGAGTCATGCCGGCGTCATTGATAAACAATAAATTACTCCTATACCATTTAAATACACGGAAAAATGCTAAAGAATGTTAGTTACTACTGTAACTTAACCAAGTTACTGTACGATTTTATGATGTTGTATATTCAATTATATATGCGCACACACTGCTGTGGCTCATTTTGTACTGTTAGATCATACATCGAAATCAAAATATATGTTTAAAAGAGAAATTCATATACTTGTTAAAAGTCATCATATCTTGTTCTATATCAGAGACAATGTTAATAATATTTCATTTTAAACAAAATAATTATATATCAAGATGTATGGTAGGATTGCAAACAAAATGAACTGAGTCGAACTTTTGAGAGTTTGTTCTTGGTTCGCTTATTTATGAATCGAATGCGAACTTTTTTTTAACGAATGTAATGATGGCTCGCGAACTTTTTCGAGTTTAATCGAACTTAAACGAGTTCAACGAATATTAATTATAAATTGATTCATTTTTCACTTCATCATAAAAATAAAATAAAATATTATTAAACCACATAATATATACTAAAATCTTCAAACAAATAAATTTATTTAAAATACTTATATATTTGTCATAAGAAACACATATACAAATAAAAATAAAAATTAAATTATTAATTTAGTTTAAATGAGCTTAATAACAATGCGCTCACGAGCTAACGTCCGAATATCATTATGTTTTAAAATTTTCCATTTATTTTAAAGAGCTTTTATAAATGAAGTGAACGAGAATTTTATCGAATCGAGAATCAAACAGCTCACTAGCAATTTGGTTAATTGGCAGCCCTACATATGTGTATTTTATTTACATATATCAAAAGTATTGTCTATTCAACAATGTTTCGAATACTACATCATGTCTTAGTTGCAATGTCGGTCCCTTAAATCTAAAGTATGATATTTTCTGTAAGTAAGATGTGTTGCATTTTCGGTCCTACAAATTCAAAAATTTGACTTAGAGGGTGTTTTGTCGAGATTAAAATTTTTTTAAAAATATCTTATAAGATGGTTAAGAGCTTATAATTTAGGGAATTTCCACGGCGTTTTTACGACACCATTCCCCACTTAGTAAGGTGTATTTACAATCATTAAATTAATTTTAAATTTTTTAGACTAAGATATCTATGATTGTAAATGCAGGGTGGGTGGCATAGTTGTAATTTATTTTAATTTGTTAGGTAAATTTTTCTAAAAATAGCATATAAGATGCAAAACAAGCTCTTTAAGAGCTTATAAGCACCTTTAATTTTGAACATAATTATCTAATAATTTATTTTTAAAATAAAACCAAACAATTAATGTATCGCTTATAAGATATTTTAAATAAGTTTAGTTAATCACCCTTTTATTAATAGGACTAACATGGCAAATAATCCATGCAATGCAATAGTCTATTTTCCGGGGAAAAAAAAACATACATACCGAGAGATAAATAGCTGAAGCAATGAGAAAAGTCCAATAGCGGCCCAAAACAGCGTCAGCAATATAGGCACCCAAAATGGGGGTCATCCAAATGGTCCCAACCCAATTAGTCACATTATTGGCTGATTCGACGGTGCCCTCACCGAGTTTTTTGGTCAAGTAAATGAACAGATTCGAGGATATCCCATAGTAGGCCATACGCTCAAACACTTCATACACTGCACTTGGATATATTTTAATATACAAACTCATTTTATTATTTAAGGAAACAACTCGCTTGCTTTTGTCATAAGTTATTTCAACAAAATTCTTGTGCAAATCTCTGATACTCGTTTTGATCAAACGTATAAGTTGAAAAACTTTAAAAGGAGCTAAAAGCCTAAAACTTTTTTTCTTCCTTTTTTTATTATTTTTTTTTTGGCTTTTTGTCCCAAAAGTCTAAGGCCGATCCTGAAAAAGATCATAGCCAAAAAAAATCTTTTTGTGTTGCTTATTATATGTTTTGAGAAAAAGATATCACTCAAGGTGTTCTTGAAAGAAGCTTTTTCACTATAATTATGGTATTATTTTCCATATTTTAAAGGTAATAAAGGCTATATATCAAATAGAAATTAAAACTTAAAAAACGAAAAACAAAAAAACATGGATATTTGTATATAATGGTGAGTGGAGAAAGTGGAAGATGATTAGATCACAAAAAAAAAAAAGAAAAAGTTATTAAAGTAATAAAAAATATACCAACAACAAAGGAACAAGCTTTCCATCCACCAGTGTTGGATCTTAGAATTGGTGTGCCTTTGAGATCCACTGTCCCATCTTGTGTACATCCATCATTTATATTCTCTTCTTCCATAACCGTATGTCTCTCTCTCTCTCTCTTATTTTCTATTTTCGTAGTTGCAAGTGTGCCTAAAACTTGGATCCCACACTTTATAAAAATCTATTCTAGACTCTATTGACTACTAGTGTTCTCTTTCCAATATTATACAGGACAGTTGAAGACTTACGAGTAGTCTCTTCACTCACACCTAAAATGAAGAAATTGGTTTTTCTACTTTTTATGTAGAAGAGCCAAGACAAGACATGAAGAAGGTCCGTTGGCATCACGCTACGGTTTGCTTCTAGATATATACACGGGCCATATTGATACCAATTGTTATTAAATCAAGTTGTACTTGTCTTATTTGCATACTTAGTTTGTTAGATTGACATAAGTAGTCTCTCCACTCACACCAAATGAAGATTTTTTTTTTTTGATTTTTTTTAACTTTTTATGTAGAAGGACAAAACATGAAAAAAAGCATCTTTGAATTAAGGAAGAATGCATCACGCCACGAGCCATTGACTTTTCAAATCTGGGCCGTTTTCCTTCTTAGATATAGGCATCATATTCATATTCACAGGAATTGTATTTCCTACCGATTGTTATTAAACTAAATTGTATTTATCTATCTGCATAATTGTTTGTTAAGTTGTTATAAATAGAATCATTTGCTTATTAAATTTGTTATATGCACCTATTTACTTAATATGTTAAAATATTTATCAGAATTCTGTCTTGTAAAATTAGGACTCTACCAAGGAGTAACACATTTGTGCGTATGTGTGTGTGTGTATATATATATATATATATATATATATAGAGAGAGAGAGAGAGAGAGAGAGAGGTAAGATCTTGTGGGAACCATGCCCTGTGTGGGAATTGAGAACCAATCTCAGTCGTTAAAATCTATTAATCTAACGTCTCTAATTCATTGTTGTATTTAAGGTAGGAATATTATTACATAACAGCGCACGACTGTTTTTAGGCTCATTAGAGGGTATCTTCGACCTTTAACCTTGTCCCCAAAATCCGCTGAAAATCCCTTCCAAAAATCATTTGGGTGAACGGGAACAAAAATCTCATAATTCTTTGAGCTTCTTCACCAAATAACAGCAAATCAAAGCATCCCAGATATTTCTCCGCTCCTCCCACGCGAAATAGCAAGACGATTTTGAAGATCTCACGCATGTAAATCAAAGCATCCCAGAAAATTCGTTGTTGCACCCACGCATGGATAGGTAATTTGAGAGGACTGGTATTGTTAAATTCGATCATTAGGGTTTTAGGGAGGGAGAGATAAAGGTTGTTAAATGGACATGAATACGGCTGAACGGGAACGAGCCAGCAACAGGTGAATGTTGTACCACGAAGTACAAGAGTCGAAGCTGTGCGCGGTTCATTGCATGAACACGGTGCTGCAGGGACCGTTTTCTCGGAGTTCGATTTGGATGCGTTGGCTCGGCTCTGTCACCAGAGATTATTTCCCTGAAGTCTCCCTCGATGGAGATTTCAGCATCCAGGTTTATCTGTTATAATTCTTTTAAGAGTAGTTTAATTTTACTTGTGTTATGAGTGGATTTTTTTCCGGATAGTCTGAAGATTTACTTGTTGAGAATCTTGAGATGGAAATTTCTTGTTGTTGATGTGTGTTAATTCATATCCATGATATAAAATGGAAGAGATATAATTCGTTTTTTGCCATTTGGCATCTTGTTTGTTTATTTTGAATGCTAATTTAAGAATCCATTGATGCTAATAACAGTGACGTTTGATGCTTATTTCGAAACTATATTGGTGTTAATTCAGAGTATTGTATGTATTGTGTGTTAATTCTCTAAGTAATATAGTAATATAGTAGTTGGTGTTAATATGTGGCTTTGATCTTGTGATGCTAATTACATGTGGTTGTTGATATTAAAAGTGGTTGCTAATATCTATTTGATGAAATGCTAATTATACGTGGTTGCTGATATTACATTACATGTGGTTGCTAATATAGGCGTTCAGCATGATAATTAGTAGTATGCTAAGAACATAATTAGCAGTATGTTAGGCTAAGAACATGAAGGATGAAGAGTTGAGGTCAACGATAAGCTCTTTTCTGGCAAAGTTTGGTTCTTGGTATGTTTAGCAGACTTGGAGCTGAGAATATAGTAATTTTCTTTGTTTTATTCAATTTAATATTATTATTTATTTTATTTTCCTGTATATGTTAGTTAGAGTGGGTGTAAAGTTCAAAAAAATGGCTACTGGAGACCAAAACCAAATTGAAGTGCTAAAAAATCTAAGGAAGCAGCTTGCTATTGCTGTTAGAAGCATTCAATGGAGCTATGCAATTTTCTGGCCCTCTTCATCTAGACAACCTGGGTAAAGCTTCYATTTTTATTTATTTTTACCTCAAAAAAAAAAGATGTTTAGACAAATTATTATTTATTTTTCTATTCTGGTCTCTGATTTTTTGAAGTGCTTAATATTTAGTGTTCTTATGCTTCTTATGGCACATCGTGACAAATATTTTTAATTTGGTATTCGAATGCTAATTTATCTTGTCGAGAGTGCTTATAATTAGGGTATAATTAGDGAGAGTGCTAATTTGAAGTGTGTGCTATTTATAAAACAAAAGCACTCAGTGTGCTAAATAGTAGTTTGGAGCATACTAAATAAACGTAAGCTAGTCTGGAGCATTTTAACTAGTAGTATGGAGCATGCTAAATAATTAAAGTTAGAGCTATTTATAAAATAAAAGTAGTCAGTTTGCTGAGAAGTGTTTATGAATCTACTGTGTTCTTGACACTATGCTAATTAGTACAGTTACAATATGCTAAACAGTGTGATTTATGCTCAGGTACAATATATTGCCTGAAAGAAGAACTAAATGATCTGAACGAGAAGCACATCTCGGTTTCGTGCAAGGTTCGTGAAGTAGGCCTGAGCTCGGAATTGTTGGGCTCATCGGTGAAGCTGAAGGACGAGATTTTTTGCCTGAGATCGAGAAAAGCTGCTCTTTTGGAGAAACTGGAAATTCTAGAGCAGCTTATAGTGAAAATTTTGATCTTGGAGACGTCGCTTTTGGATTTGAACGCCGAGCTCGAAGCTGTTATAGGAAAGATGGAAGCTTTAGAAAAATTAGGATGATTCTTTTTTCATAATACTACTATGTGTAGTTTTATTGGTTTGACCACCATAGATACTTAATCTGCCCCACTTGAATGTGTTCTAGGTCCTGCAAAATACAATATACAACATGCCTCAGGGAAAAAAAGAGAGAGATGAGCTTTTGATGTGTTTTGAGTTACAAGAAAGATATTGAAGGATGAAAATACATATAAACAACAAAAACTGGTCTCGTAACTGATTTCTCATCTTAGATCTGCTTTTGTATCCTCTTGTTTCTTATGGGAAACTCATCAGGATGAAAATACATATAAACAAAAAAAACTGGTCTCGTAAATTTTTTCTTTAAAATTTAGTAATTTGTCAACAATTTTTTAGCTTTTAAAAGGACTCTGTCTTTATGTGTCTTCGGGATAATGAGCACTTACCTAATGCTTCCTACTTCCTAGTCAGATTTTTTTTTTCACCTTCTTCATTTATAGCTATGTGTAGTCAAAGATTTTCTTTTATGCTACAGATATGTGTTTTCCAAAGTCAATCTTTAAATTAAAAAATAAAAAAAAAAGCCTATGAGGCAGTAGATGAAAGAAAATTCAGCACACTTTGTTGTAATCAAACCCACCCAGCTTCAAAACACCATGCACATGTGCATAAGCATATACGTATGCCAACATCAAGATGCATAATTTATATATATAAATGATGATGCCTTCCCCCTGTTGAGTTGGCGTCAGTGAGAGGATGATCAAGGACTCAAATAAATTTGCTTGCAAATCATTGTTCTATATTATTACATAATTAGTAGTTAACGATAATAAATTATTGTCCTAGAGATTTTGGTAAACAAAGAATACTACCTACGGTAATATTTTATGTTCTTAATATGTAATTGATTTTTCTTTCCATTTTTTTGTTAGAATATATTTGGCATGTAAGTATAATTAAATGGCTTGACTTTTTAGAAAAAAAACGGCTGAAGCATATTTTATTTTAGGATATTTTGAGTAATTACGTATAAGACCTTCTTCATTAATATAAATATATTAATTATATAATTAAGGAGGATGATCTTGACCATACAAAAAGTTTAATCTTGTGGATCATATGGGTTCCTAGTTCCCACACAGGGAATTGGTTCCCACATGATCCAAATCCTATATATATATATATATATATATATATATATATATATCAGATCGATTAAGAAGATAACCGAAGTAACATGGAGTGCGAAAAAAACAGAAGGATTTCGAGCAGAAGAACTCTATCGTTCTTTGTACAAGTGTTTTTCAAGATTGTGTTTTGATCAAGTTTGAAAGTTTTACGGAGGACTCAAACAATGCTTAGAACGATTTTCTCATTGAGGAGTTTTTCATATATTACTAAATGCTTCTGTTTAGTTCACTTTGCAAAACGATTATATCATCTTTAGTAATATCATTTTTGGTCTGAGGTCACGGCCTATGATTTTTAACTCATAGGCAAAAACTATTTACAAGTGTTTTTCGTTATTCTGTCATTGGAATATCTAAATGTTAGTGTAAATATTCCGACATCATAACTAACATTTATATTATATTTAACTTTATGCGAGTATATGAGACTTTCAAAACTTTCAATTGGTATCAAGAGTCATTGATTGACTTTACTAAGTGCTGATCCTCTATTTTTTTTATTTCGAAGGAAAACTATGGATCCCGTTATGAATGCTGCAACCCGACCACCAGTGCTGGATGAGACAAACTATGCGAATTGGAAAGTAAGAATGCGTGCTTACATCAAAACTATGGATGAAAGATCGTGGCGTGCGATCTTGGTTGACTGAGAGGCTTCGAGGCTGGAAGATGCGGATGGAGACATCATTCTAAAAACGAGATCGACTGGACCGCTAAGGAACTTGCTATCTCCAATGCAAACACCAAAGCGTTGAATGCTCTTTACTGCTTTGTGGACGTCTCTCTATTCTAAATCATCTCAAACCTCCAAACTGCCAAAGAAGCGTGGGATGCTTTACAACTTTTCTTTGAAGGTTCCAAAGGAGTTCAACAACGAAATGAGAATGCTTGCAACTCAATTTGAAGTTCTAAGAATGGAGGAAAATGATACCATTGCCGGATACAGTGCCAAACGTTTTGATATTAAAAATGAATGCCAATCGTTAGGTGCTGAGCAATGTCTTCATTGTTCAATAGGCCGCTGGATGAAGACGGTAGGGTCGAGATAGATGGTTCTTGGGTGCACAGGTGGAGGGGAAGAGGCATTTTAGAGATCAATGATCGTAGCCTCTTGGTCAGTGGTAGCAGAAGGTGGTTGAGGTTGGGATTGGCCACAAATTAGTTTCGTTTTCTTTCTTTCTTTATTTTTTTTTTTACTGCAATGACCTTTTGGGTAGTGGCTCGCCTGTTGGTGTGGCAACCTCAACCTCTGGATCACCCCCTTAGTCTGTGGGTGCTTCTTCGACTAGAGGAGGATTTGGTTGGGGATTAGCAGGGGTATCCTCCCAATCCGAGGAGTAGTTGAAAACAAGCTTTTTCGAAGGAAAAAAAAAGTGAAATTGGTTTGAGATATGAGGACATTGTGAATAATAAAATTAAATATCTAAGAATTATCGACATGCCAAACTCGGACTCAGACATTGGAGAAAGAGGTCGGCGACTAAGACCCCATAAGGTGTACACCGTTTAGACTTAGTAATCTTCATCACGTCAAAGGGTTGCCTTTTCCACTTTGTGACCCGATCTTTATACTTTTGGTGGGTCGCAGATATGAGGTTTCTATGATCACTGTCTTAGAGAGGAGTTACCTCTTTCTATTGATTAAGGAAAGGCCTAGGTTCATAGGAGCGAAGGAAGAAAAATTTGGCTCGCCATTCAGGTATCTTGGAAGAAAGTTTGATAAGGAAATGGGCTTGGTTGCGGGAGGAGAGGTAGAATAACCCTTTTTATTTTTTGAGTTGATAGCTGAAATAGAAGAAGTCTATGTCAGGTTTTACTTTTGTTAAGTTATTGTAATTTTTATGAATTTTGATGTAATTTGATGGAATTCAGCTTGTAATTCGGATGAAGAAATGGGGGAAAATTAGAGAGAAAAGAGGAAAGAATTTGGTAGGTAGGATAATATATTTCTTGCTTGCTAATCCACAATTGTTCTCTCCCTATTTATAACCATAGGGGGGACCATTAACATAAGATAACCTAATGCAACAATTAAATAAAACACTAGATAGGAGTCCAACAATCCATTTGAGCCCATCACTTCGCAGCTAGACTCTCCTCTTTGATCCGCTAACCAGGCCCAACTCCATTTCTTATCTGGTATTCGTCAACCCGGACCGTTCCACCTTTCTCCCTCATCTGGTCCATTTCCTCTTTCTTACCCGAAAAGCCAAAGTTGGGATTTTTATCCCCAATTGAACCCGTCCTCCTTCCTTCTCCGCCGATCTCCGCCGTCCCGATATCCTCAAGCCTTGCAACCATAACAATACCCCCTTGATTTTCAGATCCTTGACCGCAATGATCAAAAGTCGGAAACTTTTTCACTATCAATTTCGTATCCTCCCACAAATCCAACTCCAAATTAGGGTTTCCCATTCCACCAAAATTTGTTCAATTTCTTCACCCTTCCTACTGATAATTCACTTATCCAGTATCCGGTGGGGAGCAATTCTGAAAACTCCATCCACATCAGCATCTGGCAGTTCCTCAAGAGGTAAAATTTCTGATTTAGGCTTTTGTTTCAATAGTGACACATGAAACACTGGATGTATCTTCGAATCTTCAAGTAATTTTAGCTAATACGCCACCTTTCCAATTTTCTGAATTATAGGGTATGGCCCATAGTATCTGGAAGCCAATTTCAAGTTCCTGCGGAGGTGTAGAGAATTCTGTTTATATGGATAGAGCTTCAGGTAAACTTGATCCCCTATCTCAAAGCTCCTCTTTGTCCTTGTCTTATCTGATTTGGTCTTCATACGAGTCTGAGCATGCATTAGATTTTCCCTTATCATTTTCAGCATGATTTGCCTTTGTTGTATAAGATCCTTAGCTTCTCCATTCAGTGCATCCATATAGGGTCCTGTAGATAGGAGAGGGGGTGTGTAGCCTTACAGGTCATGAAAAGGAGTCAATTTCAACCCTGTGTGGTAATTGGTGTTATACCAATGTTCAACAAGTGATAGCCATTTAGTCCACTGTCTAGGTGCTGCACTCAAGTAGTTTTCTAAACATTGGTTCAACCTCTCTTTCTGCCCATTTGTTTGAGGGTGGTATGCTGATGAGAGGTTGAGTTTTACTCCTAACAATTTGAATAAGTCTCTCCAAAATGCATTGAAGAAAACCTTATCCCTGTCTGATATGACACTCACTGGTAGACCATGTAGCATATAGATAGTGTCTAGGAATACTTTGGCTATAGACTGAGCAGTGTAAGGGGGAGAGAGTGCTATGAAGTGCCCATATTTGGTGAACCTTACATCTTTACCCCTTGACTTTGGTAATCCCTCTACAAAGTCCATTGAGATGTGTGTCCAGGCCTACTCAGGGATGGGCAAAGGCTGTAGCAAACCAGGATGGCCCTCATGATCTCGTTTATTTTTCATACACACCTCACAAAACTGTATTATTATAATAACATCACTCTTCATCCTAGGCCAGAAGAAAACACCCTTCAATCTCATATAGGTCCCATTAATTCCAGAATGACCCCCATAAGCTGACTCATGCATCATTAATAGTATTTGTCTTCTCACTGTGTCATCATGTCCAACCACTAGCCTTCCCTTATATCTGATGATTCCACCATTGATTTTGTACTCAGGGAAAAGGGTAGGGTTTAAGCTTTTGGTAGTCAGTGTTTTATTGCAGAATGGGTCCTTGCATAGGTAGCTACCACTTCTTGCACCCATTCTGGAACCACCAGGCTGATAGCTCCACACCTATCCACACTTTCATTCCTTCTCGATAGTGCATCTGCTGCTCTATCCTCCACTCCCTTCCTATATTATATTTCATAGTCAAGCCCCAAGAGTTTAGTGATCCACCTCTGTTGCATGGGTGACATCACTCTCTGATCCAATAAGTGTTTGAGGGCCTGCTGGTCAGTTCTGATAATGAACTTGTGGCCCTGTAGATAGTACATCCACCTCTGAATAGCCATTAGGACAACCAAGAATTCCCTTTCATACACATACAGGCCCTGGCTCCTTGGGCAGAGTGTCTTACTCATGTAGGCAATGGGCTTTCCTTGCTGCATTAATACAACACCTACCCCATATCCACTGGCATCAGTTTCAAGGGTGAAGGGTTGAGTGTAATCAGGTAGGGCTAGAATAAGGGTAGTACTCATGGCTTCTTTTAATTCTGAAAAGCTCTCTCAGCTTCACTTCCCCGCTTGAAATGATTTTTCCTTAGCAGATTGGTGAGGGACCTACAAACACTAGTGGAAAAAATCAAATTAGTGTCGCCTCATAAGTAGCGTTTTAAATTCGAACCGCAACAAAATGTACAAAAGTGGCGGTTTTTACATATAAACCGCCTCTTATGTTTAAAAAAAATAAAAGTAAATCAATCGGGTGGCGGTTATTCATTAACAACCGCCACCAATAATCGTAAAAGTCGCGGTTCCCTTCGGGAGCGACACTAATAAAAAAATACGGGTAGCGGTTAGTAAGAAAACGCTACCAATAATGTTGCTATCGGGTGGCGGTTCTTAGTAAAACCGCTATCTATAAATGATGGTTTATTGGTGACGGTTCTTAAATAACCCGGGCTGCGGTTTCAGCTCAAACTGCTACTAATAAAGCCCACTTGGTAGTGTTTGAATTCATAACCGCGACCTATACTCCGTTATAGTTGAAACGCACAGCGGCCCCAAGTGAAAAACCTTACTTCATCTTCAACCAACCTCCCCTTTTGAGACGGAAATTGAAAACTTGAAACTTGAAGTCGGAAAATTGAAGCCGGGAAATTGAAAACTTGAAGCCGGGAAATCAAAGTTGGGGTTAATTTGAAACTCAAAATTAGGGTTGAGAAGGAGAAGACGAAGTTGCTGGGGTCAGAGAGGTTCGCAGAGGTGGTCTCCGACAACAAGCCATGGGTGCGAGGGTTTAATGTTCGTCACAGGCTGCGGAATTAAAGGATGTCTAAAGATCTGATTCAATCCATGGCTCGCGACGCCTTTGATTTCGCCGCCGGGCAACAAATTAAAGACGATGGTGCGATTATTGCAGTGGTTGTGGGGCTCGATCTGTGGACGATGCAGCAAGAGGGCGAACCAATTGAATCGGCCATCGATCGGGCCATAAAGCCCGAAAGCTTGTTCCCACAGGTAATTAATAATTTTAAAAAAGCGATTGAAGATATGGCTGCTGAGAGTTTGCGCAGTGTTTCCATTGTCTATAGAACATATGAAACAGAAAAGGTTCCTTCCAATGATGAGGAACTGGAAAATTGGCAGATACCCGAAGGAGACCTCATTTTGCTTGCGATTGTTGGAATCAACGCTTGCGATTGTTGAAATCAAGGTGCCTTTTTTTTTTAAGATGGAAAAAGCATGAGTTATCTCTAGGATTATATTCGTTAATTATACAATATTTTTTGCCTCCCCCGTCTTTTATTTAGAGATAAGAAAACTTTGTTGTATGATTATATCCGGGATGGTATCATCTGATAATAAATTCTTAATTTTGATTTTAGTTATGCCCATTTCCCCCTCGGTTTTATACTAGTTTTTTTATTTTTCACAGGGAGGATGAGATAATGAGATAGAGGACATCCAGAAGATACACTTGCTATATAAACTCGTATTGTCGGCAGGAAATTGCTGTTCTTCGGAATGTCAGTCTCATATATTACAGACTATTATTGTTCTTACTTGAACCAAACAAAGCTATGGATAATAATGGAATACATGGCTAGTGGTTCTGTTGCTGATCTGGTAAGTCATTTACGTATTATTTCTTTTTTCCTTATTTAATTACTTCAATATGTTTCATCATGCATTTTGTTTTCGTATTATTTTCAGACTTTATTATAAGTTAACCATACGAATTTCTCTGTAGATTCAACCGAACCAGCCTCTAGATGAAGTTTCGATAGCTTGGATTTTATGCGATTTGCTCCATGCGGTTGAGTATCTTCACAATGAGAGGAAAATTCATCGAGATATTAAAGGTACATTGAACATGGTTATCTTTTATCCTTTTTATTTCTGAAAACACTGAAATAAAGCACTAATGATGCCTTTTTGCAGTTTTCAAACTTAGTCTTCAATCTCTTAATTAGGCAAAATACAACAGTTCAAACCTAATGATCGGATCTACTATGTGACAGATATTCTTGAATTTGATTTTACTTGTCTTTCATTTTTAATTTTACACCAATTTAGTTTAAAAAGCTCCATATAGCTACACTCTTAGATTTCTAGCCATACACTATTTGATTGGACTTAAAGTAGAGTACCTTTTTTTTTCTCTCCTTATTTTATTCTTTTGTAATGGGATCATGGATGATTTTGATTTGTGTCTTATTATATTAGTATCCAATGTCATTTCTCATACACTAATTTTTTATAATTATTTTTCAACTGTGCAGTGGGTGGGAGAATAACATACACTGGTAATTATTTATTAATCACTTTTCTTAGACATTCATAGTACACTACTATGTGTTTTGGATAAAACAGCAAATCCCAAGGATTGATAGTTACTGCATCGGAGGTTAATTACAGATGCATATACAACTTTGCAATTATTCATGTTTAATTTGATATTCTTATCATGGCACTGACCTTTTTGCAGGGATACATGATGGTTATACATGCATGATGATTGAAAGTAAGATCCTGATTTTTGTCTCCAAATTCAGGAATATTTGTTCATCGGAGCTCTCATCGAGGAAAGAAAATTATCATGAAGTATGTACTTCTGCGCATAATTACAAATCTTGGATACTTAAAAAAATAATAAAATATTTCGATAATTACAGAAACTGCCCTTGAGGTTACACTGGCGGCGGCGGCGGTTTAGCCGATCAAAACTTGCAAATGATGGGATTAGGTCTTTCTTCTCAAAACCTGGATTGGGACCAAGCCTTATTGTAAGTCTAACAATATACTGTATATATATTATTTTTCTTAAAATTATATTATATTTTATTTATTTGGTCTGTAATATTATTATTATTGTGGAATAGTAGAGGTGAAAAAGTTGAAAGCAGTTTCCGGTCCTTGCTTCAAGAAGACTATCATCACTAGAAGCTATATTCCGGTCCATCGTCTAATGATTCATCGGTTAACGAGTTCAAGCAAATAAACCGGTCGGGTTTTAACTTAGATCAAACGACGCCGTTCAGCTCTCAGGCGGCCAGTTCCAACGACAGCACAATAGCATCCGGCCAGAACCTGAACACCGGCTTCCAGGTGGACTTTAACGGCATGTTAATGTCTGACAATCAGTCTACGTACCAAAACCGATCGCCAATGAACTATCAGTATCCGGCGAGCGGCGGCTATGGCGCCAACGCCGCTGAGTTCATACCGTCCGCGAACAAATACCCGCAGTTCTTGAGAACATCTCAGCCGCCGCCGCCCGCGGCCAGTGGCAGCCATTTGCATTTCACTAACAAACCACTCCTTTCGGAACGCATCCGCGCCGCCAACCGCCATGGCTGATGGCCGCTTGAGCTTTTTTCCGGCGGGCTTACAGGCTCATCAGTTTCCTCCGCCTTCTTCATTTGATGACAACTCAAAGGTAATTTTAAAATTAACTACTCCATGCTAATTAATTAGGGTTTTAGGGTTTGTTCATTTTTTATTATTATTATTAATTTTATTTTTTTTTTGCTTATGACACAATTTTTATGAAAATAAAACAACGTAAAATTATGTTAATTTGACTTCATTATGGCAAGCAGAATTTAGAAATTCGGGATTTAAGCGCAATAACAAAGAAAAAACAACACTGAAACATCAAATAAAAGGCCCCGAGGGAATGAAGCGCCTACGCCTATGCCAGCTTTTAAGGTATCACGACGAAGCTAGTAGCTAGAATTTAAACTTTTACTTTTGGAAAAAAAAAAAAAAACAGCTGTATAAGTTGATCCTGAGCTATGGCTTCAGCTTTTTCTTTATCCAGAGCAGATTAAATTGGTATAATCATTTGGCTTTTGTTCTTCAAAATAATATTAGGCCAAGAAAGAGAAGATGGGAGACAGAATAACAGCACTTCAACAATTAGTTTCACCTTTTGGAAAGGTACAAAAACTTCTTCAAAATTTTTAATCACTTTTTCTCCTCAAGTGGGATTCCAATAATCTGCTTTTTTTCTGATTAAGTAGCAACAAGAAAACAGCTGATATTAATCCGAATCGGATAATAAAATCTTTGCATTGCCAAGAATGGGTACTGTTATGTTTATTTTATTTTATTTATTATAATTACAAACAATGCCCTTGAGGCTTGACTTAATTTACAAAACAAACCAACTAATTTTTAAAATTACAAAAAATACCCCTGATTTAGTTAAAATTAAGGGGACAAAGTAATATTTTTATTATGAAAAGAAGTTAAAAAGAAAAATTAAATCATTTTTTAAAAAAGATTTTGAAAGTTTTTTTGGTAATTAGGTCAAACCTCAAGTGCACTTTTGTAGTTAATCTTTATTTTTTATGCTACTAATCAACTAATGTCTGTTAATTTTATTAACTTCAAATTATTCAGGATGGATTAACTTAAAATAATGCGTGTATATTATGTACAATATTTGCCTAATAAAAACACTTTATTTAGTGCTTTCGTTCTTTTTTCGTACTTAAAATATGTAGTAATGGTTTCAGGTTCTAAACCGGCAAACAAAAACAGGAAAATTCAATTTTACGACACAGTTTCCTCATTACAGAGAAGTCGTCTACAAGCCCGATTTTAAGGGGAGACGACTTGGCGAGAATGTTGTTTTCGACATAGATATGAGTGCTGGAGATTTTTTAACTCTTTTTTATCTCCTCAAATTACCTGTTGAAGTAATAAATCTCAAGGTAAGCCGCCTTGTAATCGTAGTTACTCATTCCGTTTACTTATTTATCGAGTTTYCCGRCATTTTCTGCTCTATTATTTTTAATGTTATTATTATTTTTAATGTTTATATAGTGAGAAGTTCAAGTCATAATTAGTTAGTATTAATAAATCTAATATTTTGTTTCAATATTTGTAAATTAAGGATTGGAGATCGAATCAAGACCCTCATTCACCGTTGGAGTTCGATGATATTGGGAATGTGTTTGCAAGATATTTTATTGACGTTATTCTAGATTCTTAATTGTAAGCCTTTGTTGAGTATATTGATAAGATTGAATTGTTATGGTTGAAATGATATATTGTTGTTTACTTGAATGATTTGTGTTTGATATGTATGACATTTGTTATTTGTTTGATAATTTGTGTTTTCTATGAATATGTTAGTTTGTTTAGTTGTATATTGCTATGAGTAATTTGGTTTGTAGGATTTATAATAAATTTGGGGAAAAAAAATTTACACTGTAAGTGGCGGTTCAAAACAGAACCGCTGCCGAAAGTCTACACTTTAAGTCACGGTCCAACATGAAACGCTGCCGGAAGTCGACATTTTAAGTCGCGGTTTAACGTAAAGTGCTACCAAAAGTTTGGAATATTGGTGGCGGTTACTATACAAGAAGCGCAACCCGGATCAGACTTTTGGTGGCGGTTGCTAGATAAGAACCGCCACCCTCTCCTGTCTTAAGTAGCGATTTGAACCGCTACCCGTGTGAATCTGACTTTAAGTGTCGCCTCGATTAGCAGCGGTTCAAAACCGCCACCAATAGCTGTTTTGAACCGCTGCTAATCGTATTTTTTCCACTAGTGAAATGACACCATACCCCTTAACAAATCTCCTATAGTAACCTGTTAACCCCAAGAAGCTTCTTAGATGCTTAACAACATTAGGTTTAGGCCAGTTAACCATACATTCAACTTTTTGTGGATCTGTGGATACACCCTTTCCAGATATAATATGCCCTAGATACTCAATCTGTTCCTGCCAAAACCGGCACTTACTTCTCTTGGAAAAAAGAGTGTTTTCTCTCAATAGGGTTAACAATTCTTCAAGGTGTTTTAAGTGTGAATCACACTCCTTTCTATAGACCAGTATATCATTAAATAAAACAAGGGCATATTTCCTCAAACATCCTTTAAAAACCTGGTTCATTAGAGACTGAAATGTTGCAGGGCCATTGCACAGCCCAAAGGGCATTACTAGGAACTCAAAATGGCCATGATGTGTATTGAATGCCGTGAGGTACTTGTGCTCTGGCATCATTAAAATCTAAAAGTAACCCGATCTTAGGTCAATCTTAGAAAATTATTTAGCCCCAGAGAGTTCATCCAGCAATTCCTCAATAATAGGAATATGATAGTCATGTTTCATTGTTAGCTCATTCAAATACCTGTAGTCCACACACATTGTCCATGTTGCATTCTTCTTTTTCACTAATAGCACAGGGGAGGCAAATGGATTCTTGCTATTCTGTATGATTCCTGAATCTAACAGCTCCTGTACAATTCTCTATATTTCATCCTTATGGTTGTGGGAGGTCCTGTAGGGGTATTGGTGCTTAGGTACACTCCTAGTTTTAAGGATTATCTGGTGCTCCACCCCCTGCTGGGTGGCAACCCTTTTGGCTCTTCAAAAACATCTTCATATCTCCCCAATAGGTCATACAACTCCTTATCTTCCTTATGATCATGCTCGATGATGTGCAGCACATACACCTCCTCCACTTGTTCCTCAAATTCATTGTGTAGCAATTGAAACAGGGAATGTTCTGTGATGAGTTGACACTGGGTTGTGTCAGTCAGAGCCTTCAACTTGACTCTTTTCCCACCAAGATTCACAATGACTGACATATCATCATATTCTAACTCAATAGGGGTATTCTCCTTAAGCCAATCACCCCCAAGAATGAGTTCACACCCCTCATGTTTCAGGAGTCTCAGAGGATACCTGAATGTGTAATTCTGCATCTCCCATGTGAATCCTTCTGCTTGTTGAGAGGTCACTAGTTTCTGGCCATTAGACATCTTAACCAATATGGGTTTGGTGATTCCTAAGTTACATCCCAATTCTCTAGCAGTTGACTCCTTAATAAAGCTCAAGGTGCTTCCTAAATCCAGCAACACATGCAATTACTTGTCCTCACAATACCCCACAAACCTCATTGTGGTGGGGCCATTTTCTCCTGCAATAGAGTTAAGTAACATCTGTACCTCTTCAACATGATCCACTCACCTTTAGGTTCTTCACAGTTAGGATCTGTATTTAAGTAGACTAATTCCTCCTCTTCAGTCATTGATTTGCATCTTTTTGTACATATTTTCATTACCGTTTTTGTTTCACGTTGCGTGTTTTTTGCTTGCTTTTTGTTGCTTTAGGAGTCGGGTTGGCCATTTTTCGTATTTCTAGATTTTCTTAGTTTTTGTACGTTTTATTAGTAATTTTCGTAGTTTTTCACTTTTCCATTTTTCTTGGACGTAGGACGTCCAAGCGGGGTCCACGCTCGTTTGGGATCGTTGATACTCGACTCGGGAATGGACGGACAAAGCAAGGAAGCGCAACGAACGAGGTTCGATAAATCGGCGGACGCAAAATGAACGAGAAATCGAGCCGGGCGCTGGAATCCAGTCGACCGACTGGATGTTCAGTCGATCGACTGCATATATGGTCGATCGACTGAACCCCCAAAATCGACTGAATTCCAGCGACTTTTTGCATTTTGGACATTGCAGTCGATCGACTGCCTACTTGGCCGATCGACTGCTGTCGATCGACTGGGTCCTCCGAAGATCGACCGAATTCCAGGGCTTCAGGCCGTTTTGACATCGCAGTCGATCGACTGCCGACATGATCGATTGACTGCCAGTCGATCGACTGCTTTTTCAGTCGATCGACTGAAAAGCAGCAATTTTGAAGAAATAAGTAATCAGACGTCATTTCAATTAGACCAACTTGTCCTGTGGCTTTCTTCTCCAAGAAAGCTTCTCCAAACCAGAGAAAACACTTAGTTTCATACTTTTGCTTATTTTAATTTCTATAATTCCTAGTAATTAGTTATAGATTAGTTAAGCTTAGATCTTAGTTGTTTAATGTTCAAGCTTTCTTTTAAGTTTCCTTTGTGAAGAATCAATCAGCTTTCAAGCTTTCCTCCTTCAAGCTTTTGTAATCACACACATTTGGTAATATCTTTCTATAATCTAGTTTTATTTTCATGTTATTCCTTTTTAATATTGTGTTGTGTTTTGGATCATAGTTTAGTGGCTCTTTTGCTTATCAAACTTTCAATTTCATTTTCTAGCTTTCTAGCTTTTGAACTTATGCTTT
>BMAC01000114.1:143170-154335 GCA_014905375.1 Phtheirospermum japonicum
GAGTTGTTTTTTTTTTTTTTTTTTGGAGAACGAAATTATAAAGATCTTTGGATTTATGAAGTTTTTTTTTTTTGTTTGTTTTTTTTTTGTGATTGGTTTTCTCCTTAAAATTTCAGATTTTGCAATGTAAAGACATCACGCACTCCACCTCCTCCTGACCGTAATGAGCCCACGAATGTGGCTGAGGTAATAGCTTCATGGGGTTTGGATTACGTGGTGATCACTAGTGTTGATCGTGACGATTTGCCTGATCAAGGAAGTGGTCATTTTTGCCGAGACGGTGCAGAAGTTGAAGATATTGAAACTAGATATTCTTATAGAAGCTTAGGGTATGACTTAATTGTTTTTGTTTTGTTTTGTGTACATGGAAATTAATGAATTGAGTTACCAGCCCAGCCCTTTTATTCTATGAGTAGATTGAGAAAAGTTTCTATTCCACTGCTTTCAAATTAAAATCTTCGTTATGAAACTTTTTAGCACCACATAATTCGTGTAATATGACAAATCTTTAATTTTTATATTTCTATTTTCTATGGTAATGGGGTTCAACTACAACCATCGTACTTCACTTAAAAATACTCTTATGTAAAACCGAATGGAAATTTGCTGTTATATCATTTATGTAAAACAGCAACAAGTAGCAACTATAAGGACCCAACCCCAACCCACATCCACACACAATTCACAAGAAATTGAAACAACTACAAAGACCAGATTCAACCCAAGTATGATTTATTCAGAGTTCACTCAAAGAAGACCATTAGTTGCCAAAGTGAGGATGGTGAAAGATTAAAAGCAAGGTAATGTATAACTGGTCGTGTTTAAGGAGATGAGTAGACCAAAAAAAAATCCTAAGAATCTATTTTTAATATATTAAAATTTCAGTGCTTACAACATCTAATCATATGCTAAAACTTCACATACAAAGATATTTTCACCATATTACCTGCTTAGGCTGACCATTTTTGCCACCTATAGTTGTCACAATTATGTGGCTAGTCTCAGTCCCATTTTAATCTGCTACTGCTGCTTCCATTTCCTGCAACCAAATCAAAATTTTACAATAATAACATACGAATCAAAAGAAAATAAACAAAGTTTTCCCAAACGAACCTTTTCCACTTTCTCGTCCTTGATTTTCATCTCATTGATTTCCTCAGGAAGTTTGTCCACGAGCATCGCATCACATTTCGGCTCCTCAGCCGCAACACCAACTGTAGCCATACTCCGAAAGGCGGAAATCTCACACACTTAGAAATTGAGCTCGAAAGTAAGACACTCCTCAGCTTTCAAACCCTAACACCAACTAAAAAATGAAATAATAAAATTAAAACAGAAATAAGCAAATCAGAAACAACATTCCACCAAATTAATCTTCCAAAAAAATGTATCACCAACAAATAACAATAGGGTAACAATTCATGAAGAAATTCACCGAAAAACATACCCTGCAGCTGCGGATCAGTCATGTTTTGCGAAGTTGCATAAAAAACGAAAGTAAAGGTGAAAACGGTACGGTGAAGCTTGCGACCTTCAAAGAGCTTTCGTTTTCCAAGCTTTGACTAGTGTAGACTGTAGACCCTCTGTCTCTCTCTAGACTATATAATTATTTCTCTGTAAATGCTCTCTGTGTCTGATGTGAAGTAAAATTTCTAGCGGACCCCAACGGATTTCATTAAAATTAGYGTTTCTTGGTTCAATYCCTTATGGAAGTCGGAATTATTYGTGGACYAGAGGATGGGTGGATCTGGAGAGAGGAGGACGCACTAGTGCCGGCGCCGGAACAGAGTAACATCTCGGCGCTTATGTCGGCTCACGGCTGCAAGGTGTTCGCCGAGACATTGTTGGCGAATCCGGACARGACGGAGATGTTCGAGAGCAACGTGGAGAGCGGGCTGACGATTTCCAGCCCTAGCGACGACGCGATGAAGMGTTTCATGSKKAAATTCAAAAACCTAACCACCTCCGGCAAGCAATCGATGKTGGAGTACCACGAGATTCTGATTTACGAGTCAATGTCGGGCTTGAAGTCCAGAAATGGATAGACGAACTCGTTGGCCACCGACGGTGTTAGAAAGTTCGATTCCATGGTGCAGAATGACGGTGCCGACGTGACGATTATGATGAAAATTGTGACGGCGAAGAGGGGCTCTGAATAGAGGAAAAGCCAGAGTAGATTTCGTGGTGATGGGAATTGGCGATCTGGAGACGACGGGATATGGATAGAGGAGATGAAGCAGGGCAAGATTAAAATTTTATTAGCATATTTTTTAATTCCTAAAATAATATGTTACCAGAAAGTCTTTTTTAAGACGTTCTCAATATCGAACATACAAGAACGGCATTTTTAAAGACTTTCACGATAGTTAACATACGAGAACGTCATTTTTAAAGACGTTTTTAATATTTAACATACGAGAACGTCATTTTTAACGACGTTCTCGATATCTAACATACGAGAACGTCTTTTTAACGGCGTTCTGGATATCCAGTATACCAGAACGTCTTTGAAAAAGACGTTCTCGTATGTGACACTTTTATTACAAAAATGCCACCGCCTGACATTTAAGAACGCCGCCTCCTGAGGCGTTCTTAAATCCCTGTTCTTGAATCCTGTTTTTGTACTGGATATCCAGTATACCAGAACGTCTTTGAAAAAGACGTTCTCGTATGTGATACTTTTATTACAAAAATACCACCGCCTGACATTTAAGAACGCCGCCTCCTGAGGCGTTCTTAAATCCCTGTTCTTGAATCCTGTTTTTGTACTAGTGAAAGCAAAGTGATATATAATCTAATTGACTGAAATGTATCCTGGTCATAACGAATCACTTATTTACTCTGCTAACTTATAGCAACTAGAAAGAAGTTTACATTCAGCCTCATTGGGAAACAGGATATAACAAAAAAATAAATGCCATAAGCCCAAAAATACATTCAGCTCTATCTATGTCTATACTATTCTAAAAGGATGAATGTTTTTGTAAAATTTTGAGTCGCCAAAACTAACCCTATATTTGTATATTTTTAATGGTAAAATTATAATTATATATATTTTAATAAAAGTAATTTAATTAAAAAGAGTTTAATTAAACTCCCACGCAATATCATAGTGTCTTTAAGGCGGACTCTCTCTAAATATTATTTATATGAGGTATTAATTTTAGGACTTTTATATTATTTATATGAGGTATTAATTTTAGGACTTTTATATAATTCAAACTAACTTAATTAACAAGAAGTTAAATAATAGCATCTTAAACATTAATTCGGAGTCAGACACCCACTTCTGTTTCTCTCCATATCAATCAGAAGCGGATAATCACGTACAAGAAGTATTGTTTCTTTTATTATATATATTCTAATAAAAGTAGTTTAGTACATATTGCCTTCGAATATATTAGTTTGCCAACATTAATTATTAAAAAATTCTAAAGCTGCACGAACTTGATTCCTTTTTATAAGCCACTATCCTATTTTATTGGGACTCTCTACTCAAGCTGCTATTCTATACACGAATTATATAACAGAATTTTTCAATAATGATCTTATTTATGTAATTTCTTCGAGCTATAATCAACCTTTTGGGTTTAAGGTTACTCTACTTGATTCAATCTCTCATAACAGTTTGTTAGTTCGAATTTTAATAGCTATAATTTATTTATTAATCAATTTTATTTTTGTTGATTGACATTGTATCCCTATATTTTATATTGTTTAATGGTAAAATTGTAATCATATATAAGAATCAATATGTTCTAATTCTACTTTGTTCAAAAGTTGGGAAGTACAATAATTTCAAAGAATTAGATAACACAATGAGGTGCGACTTTTTAAATAATTTGTTGTTACATCATCACATGATTTTATATTCGCAATTTTATGTAATAGAATTGTACCACTTTTTTTTTAAGAACTATATGACTCTCTATGTCCTTCTTTTTTTTTTTTTTTTTTTTTTTTTTCTAATATAGGTCATTTGAAAACGCGTGAAGTAATGTTTGTTTCAAGAGTATGACTGCCTAATTTAATTGAAATTCTATAATGCATCGAAGATCATCAACATACGAATTATCATTAGGTAAGATTTATTAATTATTTTTTTTTTAAACATTTTGATTTTTTTTAACCACTACATATTTATGCAATAGTGAAAGAAAAATCCGTGTGTTGCATGTCTTCTTAATAATCAAATTACATTTGAATTAGAAGGTTATTAGTATTAATTATCATTAAATATAATATTAATTCATCATTTTCTCTAATATAAATTATTATTATTATTTTTTAGTTTCAAGAATAAACGAGTCTATATGTCAGGAGATACATGAGCTAAAAAAATGCCCAATTGCATACATTGTGGTGCTATGAGATTTGAGTATGAGCCTCCAACATTTTGTTGTGATAATGGAAAAATCAAGTTGGCGCCTATTGAAGTTCCTGATAGAATATATGAGCTGTTTACTTCTCAGTCAGAAGAGGCCATACAATTTCGAAAAAATATTCGTCTATTCAATAGCGTATTTTCCTTTACCTCATTTGGAGTAAAATTAGATAAAGACCTTGCATCTGCAAGACGAGGAGTTTATATTTTTTGAGCGCAAGGAATGGTGTATCACGACCTTCCTGGGTTAATATCTAACGAAGATGGTCCTGGCTATTTTCAATTATATTTTATGGAAATAGAAAATGAGATTGAGAACAGAATGAACATATTTGAGAACTCAACTTTATTTGAAATTATTGTGAATAAACTCATGAGAGTTCTAGATGGAAATCCATATGCAAAAGTTTTTAGAAGGTTAAAGGATTTTCCATCAATGGGTGATGTTCAGCTCCATATCTCAAAAGATGTGAAATTATATCAACGAGTATACAATTCTCCATCAGCCAATCAAGTTGTAGCAATATGGGTGGAAGGAAATAATGCTAATATACCATTTGAACGTGACATTGTGATACATGCGCATTCAGGATCTAGACATAGAATAAAGCATTATTATGGATGTTATGACCCTTTGCAGTATCCACTTCTATTTCCAAAAGGTGATATTGGATGGCATCAAAATATTGAAAAGTTGTTTGTCGACAAAACCTCTACAAAAGGACGAGGTATATATTATGTATTGTCCAAATAGTAATAAAGTATTATGTATAATGAATTTTGAAATATTTTTTGAAATCTTAATCTTTTAAATTATCTATTAATTTATCTTTACATGTAATAGTCAAGTTATTGGTGATACGATATCTAGATTGTCTTTTGCGAATGATATACTTTCTCGCGAAACTCAAGGTATGTACTCTCTTATAAAACTTAAGCTTATGTATGATTTCGGACCATGCTCACATGTTCATTATTAAAAGTTTCTAAAATAATATTATACCCTAACTATTTTAATAATTAACTTTTAAGATAACAATCACACTTTTTAATATATTTATTTATTTATTTATTTATTTATTTATATACTATGATTTATAACTGGTGATTTCTAATTTTCAACTTCGTATATGTTTTATTTGGTTAAATCAAAATATGTGGAAATAAAAAGTATATGAAGAAACCTAAGTTACTAAGCTTATAAAAGGCTTTCAAAAAGAGAAAAAAGATACATTAAGAAGTATAGGATATGATACAATATAAATATTTATTAAAGACAAATCAAAACTGCTATGTATTAATAGTTTAATTTGTGTAATATATGATGTACAAAAGTTAGTAATCAATCACATTTGCTAATTTGAATTTTATTCAAAATTTATTGGCATACATATAAGATTCTTTATGGGGGGATCATGACCATATTATTCTTGCTCATCTTATTTCTTATTTCTTTAAAAGAAATTGCGATTTTGCATTGCATTATATATAATTTATTTTCTATTTGTTTGAATTGTCTAATTGGATATGTAATATATAATTTACATAAGTTAGTAATCAACAAATTTGATAATTTAATATTTAGTGGACTTGAAATATCTCCGTAAATATTATGATCATAAAAGAGTTACAATTAATTTTCTTATACTTATACAAACAACTCCAATTGATGAAAATTATTAATTGATGTATTATATTGAATATTAATACATTATCTAAGGAATGTGTATAGACGAGGAATAACATGAAATTAGATCTTTGAAATAATTTGAGTTTGTTCTTATATTTATTAATATTTAGATTCCTTAAGATTTAGTAACAAATAATGTGTTTTTCCTTTTCGTATACTAATTGATATTTCTAATGTTGTTTAATTTATTTTATTCACAGTTGTAGACAAAGACAGTAATAAAAAAGTCTCATGTAGAGAATATAGTTATTATAGACTACAAGTTAGAAGTCATAGAGAATCCACACTTCTCCTTGCTGGAAGGTTATTGCAACAATATGTTGTCGACATGTACATAAAATTGGAAACAACAAGATTGGATTATTACGGTCAAAATCAGTCAAACATGAGATCTGAATTGTATCAAGGAATTATGGATAGTGTCATGAAAGGTGAGACTGGAGGAAATAATGTTGGTAGAAGAATTTTTCACCCCGCATCATTTATTGGGGTGCCGAGAGACATGCGTCGTAGATATGTTGATGCATTAGCTTTCGTACAAAAATTTGGAAAACCAGATTTATTTATTACAATGACATGCAATCCTGAATGGAAAGAGATCCAAGACAAACTGTATAATGGACAACAAGCTCAGGATCGACCAGATTTGACCTCAAGAATATTTCGAGCAAAATTACAGGATTTGAAAGATCAACTATTTAAGAAAAATATATTTGGAGATGTAGATGCACATGTTCATGTTATTGAATTTCAGAAAAGAGGATTACCACATGCTCATATGTTGGTAATTTTGAAGTCCGAGTATAAGATTTTGAGTCCAAACTGCTTTGATAGATATGTTTGTGCTGAGATTCCTGACCCAAAAAAATACCCCAAGCTCTTTGAATTAGTTGCAAGACATATGATGCATGGACCATGTGGAGATAGGAACAAGAATAATTCTTGCATGCTTGATGGGAAATGCAAATATCATTACCCACGTTCCTATTGTGAAAGCACAATCCAAGGTAAAGATGGATATTCTATCTATAGAAGAAGAAAAGATGGATCAATAGTTCGGGTACGCAAAACATAACTAAACACTCAGTGGGTGGTACGTTATAATTCATATCTTTTATCAAGATATAATTACCACATAAATGTTGAGATATGTTCTAGCGTGACAACAATGAAGTATCTATATAAATATATTTATAAAGGACATGATAGAGTGGCGATCCATATTACCCATAATAATGATGAAAATTTGATTGATGAAATCAAACGCTTTCAAGATGCTCGGTGGGTATCCGCTCAAGAAGCAGCATGTAGGATTTTTGAATTTGGCATGAATGAAATAAGTCCAACAGTTATTAACTTGCCACTTCATCTCCCAAATCAACAGTGTGTTACTTATTGGGCAAATCAAAATTTAAAGAATGTTTTGAGTTCTGACCACATCTCCAGAATAATGCTTACTGAATATTTTCCGATGTGCTCTAGAAATGAAGAAGCAAGAAAATATCTTTATCGAGAATTTCTAGAACATTATGTATGGGACAAAGAAGGCAAATGTTGGAAAGAAAGAAAGAAAAGAGATGTGATTGGGCGTATAAATATTGCAAATCCCAATGAAGGTGAAAGATATTATGAGAGGTTACTTCTGAATCATGTCAGGGGGGCAAGATCTTTTGAAGATTTTCTAACAGTGAATGATGTACATTGCTCATGTTTCAAACAAGCAGCACACAAAAGAGGATTGTTGGGATCGGATTTAAGTATTTTTGAATGTTTAAATGAATCTATCACTTATCAAATGCCAAATGAATTGCGTCGACTATTTGCTATCATATTGGTATATTGTGCGCCAACAGATGTGAGAATTCTTTGGGATACATACTTTGAGCCAATGTCTGAGGATTCTAGAAGAGATAAAAGCAGCTCGGGTGAGATGCTTACTGCCAAAACTTTAAAAAGTCTGAATCATTTCTTGCAGAGTATGGGAAAGAATATTAGTTTATACGATCTTCCAAAGTTTCCCATTGATGTGGAAAACATAGGTAATGGTTTATGTAAAGTAATACAAGATGAGATTTCGATAGAAATACCTCCAGAAGATTATGAAGCAAATAGAATGTTGAATCCTGAACAACACAAAGCTTTCTCAATGGTCTTGAATAGAGTGAAAAGTAAGAAAGGGGATATATTCTTTATTTATGGGCCTGGTGGAACGGGAAAAACATTTTTATATCGCGCATTGTTAACTCATCTTAGATCCAAGAATTTGATAGCACTTGCAATTGCAACATCTGAAGTTGCGGCCGCGATAATGCCAGTGGGAAGAATAGCGCATTCACGTTTTAAAATACCAATGGATGTAAGTGAATCAAGTCAGTGTAGCATGTCAAAACAAAGTGGTGCTGCTGAGCTATTACGTAAAGCATGTTTGATTATATGGGATGAAGCACCGATGGCAAAACAATGGGCTATAGAGAATGTTAATCAGTTACTGAAAGATATAATGGATAATGATTATGATTTTGGTGGAAAGTGGTCATTTTTTGTGGAGATTTTAGACAAGTATATTACCAGTTGTTCCTAAATCAACAATCCAACAAACTATTTCTGCAAGTTTGGTCAAATCGCGATTATGGCCTAAAATGAAGAAAATTACTTTATCAAGGAACATGAGGTCAAGAAATGATCCAACCTTTAGTGAATTCTTACTTAGAGTTGAAAATGGTGAGGAGTCAATTAACAGTTAAGGTAATATCGAAATTCCACGAGAGATGATTATTGATTATGACAATGAAGATGACTCAATACAACAACTTATAAGGGTTATATTTCCGAATTTGAGTAAGAATGCAAAATACGCTCATTACACGATGAGTCGTGCAATACTAGCAGCTAGAAATGAGCATGTGGACAAACTGAATGATAAATTAATCTCTATATTCCCTGGAGAAGAAAGAACAATTAGTAGTTTTGATGAAGCCATGGATGAGTCAAACAACTACTACGAAGAGGACTTTTTGAACTCTTTGACTCCAAATGGCTTGCCCCCTCATAAATTGGTGCTGAAAAGAGATTGTCCCATCATTCTTTTAAGAAATTTAGACCCATCAAATGGATTGTGTAATGGAACGAGGATGGTATGTAGAGATTTTAAAAGTAACGTGATTGATGCAGAAATTGCGTTCGGGCAATATAGTGGGAAGAATTAAAAGCTGTCACGAGCGGAAGAGGGGTATCAAAACCATTAAGAGAAATAACAGTCATGAACGAAGAGTAATAGTTTTTCTTATCATATTTTATTCATTGTTGTATGAATTTTAACAATAGTTGCATTAATATCGCATCTTCGCTCTGTTTCAAATTAAATTTCTATTTCACATAGAAAAATCTTCAAGATATTGAGATAGCTTATTTAGTTGAGAGTTCAACTCATATGCAATTCGTTTTGAGAAAGTAAGTATAATTAGATGTAACCTTATTTACTATATAGTTTGCTACTCAGTAGTTTCTCTTAATTATGCAGGTATCATTCCATAGTAGTCTCTTTTTGGGAAGACATGGCTCAAAACGAAGGATCGACTTTGTACCATATTGTTGATCAAAAACCAGTTATTGCAATTACAAATCTCAACGTAAGAACATACAACGGTAACAATATCTTTAATGCTGAGTGATATATTCCTACACAAAATTAGTTCTAGAGATGTATATATATGCACAGTTAAATGATTCCAGTGATTTGATAAGCCCTAATTATAATATTTACCAGTGCTATACATAGTATATATTTTGCTCACAATGTACTTTCTAAACATCTAATAATTAGGTGAATTGAAATTGCATACTACTATGGCTTCGGTTCTTCGAATACAATCGAACTGTGAAGAGAGCATTCATATGCAACGATGGTATCATATAAATTAAAAAGATATGCTATATATCAATAAAATCTAAAAAAAATTGTACATTTTTAGGTATTTTCTTATATTTTATTATGCAGGTCATGTCCTAATGACGATCCTATCAAAATACTGGAATTAACAATGAATCAAAGGATGAAAGATGTAAAAGAACTGACAATACAACAACTTAGACACGATCGAGATAAGCTATCTGGGGTACTTTGTTGGGATTTGATGGTGCCGTCGCGCAGCGGAAAACAAAAATGTTTAAATAAAAGGAATTTGAATCGTATTCAAATGACGACGGCCCATTTTAATTTCAATTAATTCAAACAATATTTTAAATTGCTTTCGAAATGTAACAATTTAATTTTCGTAAAATCGAACGAGCATGATAATTTTCTATTTAATATATTAATCARATATATAACAATTATATATATATATTAATATATTAATCATGTATTTAATAATATATATATAATAACATATAAATCATATATATATTATTATATATTATATACATATATCAACAGTATATATATATATTTGTAACATATATATATGTTCAGCATGCACACACATATATATATATATAACATTATGCATGCAATATAATATATAAATATATATATTACGGCATGCATTTTATAAATGTACTCAGCATCATGCATGCATATTTATATATTTACATAATACACTTATGCATGCAACATATATATCATTTATATATATAGTAAACACAGCACACACATAATGTATATATATATCACATATCAAACAGCATGCAAACTTCTTAATTATATATATATAACATGCACAGATTACAAATACATATCACATATATATATATATATATATATATATAATATATATATATCTAGAAGATTAGCCATCCATCACACATCACCTCACGGCGGAGGAGGAGCGTCGCGGCTTGAGCTCCGGAGACGAGGCGGCGAGGGCGCGGCGTTCGGCACCCTTATGAAGACGACGCGGCTGGAAAGCGGCGACGAAACGGTAGCAGCGAGCGGCACACGGCGCTCCGGCAAGACAGCAGCAGGGGCTGCGACGTTCACGACTTCGGCTCGGCACGGCTGGAAATCCGGCGAAGCGGCAGGCGCTCCGCGATGACAGAATTCCGGATTGGCAGCGACGGCGCAAGGAGTGACGACAGCGGCAAAAAAATGGC
>BMAC01000114.1:159608-179453 GCA_014905375.1 Phtheirospermum japonicum
GGTCGTGAACGTCACAGCCGCCGCTCCCGTCAGCGCCGAGCCACTGCTGCTCCTCCGAGCCGCTTCGCCGCTGGTCGTGAACGTCGCAGCCGCCGCTCCCGACTTCGCCGCTGCCGCATCCTTCAATCCAGAGTCGCCGCTGCCATTTTCTTGCCGCTGTCGTCACGCCTTGCGCCGTCGCTGCCAATCCGGAATTGCTGTTATTTTTTTCTATTTTTTATTATTTTTCAAAAAAACCGAGGGTCGAATAACCCTCGGAATATTCCGAGGGTATCAAAAGACCCTCGGAAATCAGCAAATTATTTTATTTTTTTTATTTTTTTAATTATAAAAAAACCGAGGGGAGCCCTGACCCTCGGTTTTTTCCGAGGGTCTGTATGACCCTCGGTTTTTTGGGCGACTTTTTTATTTTTTTTTAATTTTTTTTATTATTAAAAAACCGAGGGGAGGCAATTACCCTCGATTTTTTCCGAGGGTACATGAGACCCTCGGTTTTTTGTGAATTTTTTTAATTTTATTTTATTTTTGGTTATCAAGAAACCGAGGGTATCCGTTGACCCTCGGTTTTTCCGAGGGTCTGATGCCCTCGGAAATAATTCCGCTCGGAAATTCCTCGGTATTATGTTCGGTAATTATGGCGGTAAGTTTTGGCGGCTAATATCCGAGGGAAAAACCGAGGGGTCTTATTTTTCCTTCGGAAAAAATCGAGGGTCTCAGTTTCCCTCGGTTTTGCCCTCGGTTTTCTCCTAGGGAATTGAAACCCTCGGTTTTCCCCTCGAAAAATTGCAATTTTTTTGTAGTGCTGTCCTCTAGTGAAGTCACGGTGAGGTTTGGGTTTTAAGGATTAATGTTGTACGCTATACCATAGAAATCATCTACTCGATGAGTGGGAACCACTTAGAGAATTTTAGGCGAGGGAGTTCAGTGAACTCATCTTATGAGTACCTACTTATGTATGTCGATGTCCAGATACCGTGACCGATGAGACGCGGTCCACATACACTAAGTACTAGTCTTTATGGGAAAGGCCTGTATCCTCATTATGGCGTAACTCTTTGACTAGGAACAAGTTCGACGAGTTACATTACGTGATGGATTATCTCACGGTTCTGCTAGACCAATCCACCGTAATAAAGTAACTTCATCAGGACCATACCTATGCAACAAGCATGGGATAAAAGATATGGAATGCCAATAAGTATAAAAGATATTATTACGAATAAAAACCGATTGTATTACAAGAGAAAAGTCAGACCACAGCCACAAGTTGGCTTGTTGGTCACCTTATTCTAACATACTTTTCATCAAAAATTAGGTTATTTAGTAATTTGTAGGTTCCTCTATTTTGTAATCTAAAATATTTTCTTATCTTACAGGATTCATATTACTGTTTCAAAGGATTTGTTGAGAAGATTTTAAATAAAGCATACTTGTGGTACGATGCATGTAAAAATTGTGCCGCGTAAATTCGCAAGAACGATGGCAACACATCATGTCAAAAGTGCAATCTGGAAGATGTGGAAACGACGCCAAGGTAATAGCTCAAACTTTTAAATCTATATAGATTTATGCCTACATCAATGTATTAAAAATATATTTATTTAACTCCAGGTATAGATTAGTTTTAAATGTCATGCAAGAAAATGATAGTGCATCTATAACACTATTCGAAGATGCGGGCGACAGTATTTGTAGGGTGTCCTATCAATGAATACTTTGCATCAATCAACGAGGTAAATTTCCAAAAAGGACATTATTTATTAATTCATCAATTTATATGTTTTAATTTTAAAATAATTACCCAGTAAAATAAGAGGGGAAATAATAATATACACAATCTATAACTATAAATTTCCCAAATAATGAGGTTCAAACTCTTATGATAAGTTAATTCATTTATGTGATGAAGGATGAAATATACAATTAGCTTAATTGAATTTATGCATGGTATTTTAATTTTACTATGTTATCGTATTTAGGGAGAACATGAGTCCAAATACTACAAGTGACTGAGCTTACAAGGGTCGATCGAGTTTCAATTTCTGATTGCTCCCAACAAAAAGAAGGGTCCGTGGAAAGGAGATTTGAGTGAAGTTGCTGATGCAATTGAGAGGATACAACTTGATCTAAAAGATGAGATTAAAAATGAAACATTAAATACATAAGTGAAATCAAGCGATCTTGGTGTGGAACATGTCAAAACTTCAAGACAGAAAGGAAACAAAAGAAAGAGACTCACGAAGAATAACAACAACAATGATGTCAATATGATTTCAGACGAGAGTTCCGTCAGCAGTCTTACAAAGAAGAGTACGAAAAAACCATCGAAGTCAAATAACAAGAAGGCCAGTGAAGGTGACGACATCAATGTGATTTCAAACGATGATGAAAAAACAATGAGCAGAGTTTTAAAAAAGTGTGGAAAGAAACCATCGAAATCAAATAACAAGAATACTTACCCTACCATCAAGATCAAACAAGAAAATGATTAATGTGGTTTACAATTAAAATTAGGAATTAGAATATGCGCTATTTATTTCCTTTCGTTTATAATTTTTTTCAATGGATAATGAGTTCAATATTTGTTTATTTAAATATTTAATAAAATAAATTTGTATTTTTTCCACCTTAGAACTTTTTATCTTTGACAAAATTGATATTACAATTTTTTTTTCCAATTTTATATTAATGATAAATTATATAAATAATTAAACTAAATAATTGTGCCATCACGTGCAACGCACGTGTATTTTACTAGTGAATTAAAAAAGCCCAATTTACATTCAATACACAAAACCTTTTTTAACCTCATAAAATGTTATAGTTTTATTGGTAGTCCATAAATCAACCAAATATCATCTCCACCCTGATTATCATGAAGAAGTAAATAAACGGACGAACTAAGCAACTCACTAATTAATTTAGTTACTCGCGGATAAATTGAGAAATACATAAATTGGGGCTTGTTCGATTTTGCACCCTGATCAAGCTAGCAAGCTCACCCGTACCCCTCTAAAAAGCTTAACAGAAATGAATACATAGATATACACAATAACACATATATATAGAGACAAAATAATAATAATATTATTAAAAAAAAAAGTGTACCAAGGAAATGCAGAAAAATTACTTTGCAGGGATGAGAGCAAGATACGAAACTGGAGAAGGCAAAATCTGAACCACATGTTACCCCCAATCAACACCACTGCAAGCCCCTTGCACAGCCTTGTAAATCCAGTGTAAATGCTCATCCCGCCCTAATCCAAAAAATCGAAAGGAAAAATAAAAAGAATAAATAAAAATCAAAATCAAACCCTCTTCATAGAAAAAAAAAAAATCAGAAAATCAAGCGCATAAATGATTTGAAAAATTAAAATACATGATAGAATAACAATAGTATTAAAATTGAGAAATTAAGAGGCGAATTCAAAATTTGCGTTTGGTTAATGCTGACCCCGTCCAAATCAAAATTTCCAAAGGGATTGCTAAATATCTAATTATGTTCGACACTACTTAGATAATATCGAACTAGTTAATTCATCAAGACAGGGTTCTCAGAAGACGAGATCATTAAACCTCAGAAACTCAGTGTTATATAATGGCTTATTCATAAGATAGTAGATTACACGAGCTCCATTACTCCATAGTTATTCAGTTTTTATTTTAAATATTCAACACGGAAAAGAATTTGGTAAAGCTTATATAGTACTTTTAATCAAGTATATAGCCTTTAAAGCAATTCATGCAATTAAATCCCACTGTTTTACTTTCTTACACTAAAAATCATAGCAGATAATCATTCTCATTACTGGAACTCATAATTTTAGAAGTCGCTTCTTACTGCACTCTCTTCAAAATGCTTCATCCAGGATAATCTCTTTTTACATCAAGAAGAAAATTAAGTCCCCAAGATAAGTCTTAAGATTTACACACAAAGAAAATCAAGAAGAAAATTGGGGAAGGATAATATACTCAACCCCAAAAACAATAACTGAAAATCTATTTACAAACACCAGCTCCAATCTAAAACTCAGATTTTAAGCAAATTAGTTATCTTTAATTGCAAAACCAAGGTAAAACAAAACCAAAGAAAAAATAAAAAAGTCGTGAATATATGAAAACAAACTGGAAAAGAAAATTCAAAAATTGTGTTTAGTTACAGAAATCAATCATCTAGAGTAAAAGCAAAATCGTATTAAAATAGATAAAAACCCAATACAAAGCAAAAAAAATCAAAATCAAATTTCCAAAACCCTAGATTTGACAAATGTGAGATTCCAATTTCAGAATGCAATTCGTGAAAATATCTATTTAAAAAATAAGTACCTCTGCAGCCCGGTATTCCAAAACAGCGGCGAGATACACCGGAGCTCCGGCGCCAATACCTCGGCGTATTTGCCGGCCTTCAGAAAATGGGCGATACGACAAAGTTAGCGGAGAAATGAGTAATTAGCGAGCTGATTGAATACGCGGATTGCTGCGTTGTCTATGTTCTGTGCCGTTAGATTAGAATTAGTCTACACGTACGAACGTTAGATCCGCCAGACTTAATATAATATTCTTACTATTATTCTAACGTCGGTTCAGACGCAACCGCCGCAGAAGAAAGAGGTTGACTTACTTAAATCTGCTGACCTTAATATAATATACTTACTATTATTTAACGTCGGTTCAGAAGAAACCGTCGTGAAACCGACACATTTTACGGCGATTGTTAGTGAATCGACATTAAAATCATCTGGTATCCAATTTTAACACCGGTTCACAAACAACCGCCGTAAAATGTATCAGTTTTACAGCGGTTGTTAATGAACGACGTGAATATCAAGTTTTTTACATCGGTTTTGAGGGAACCACCGTAAAATAACCTTTTCTACGGTGGTTAACCGCCGTTATCTGATTGATTAAACATCGATTTTCTGGAAAACCCCCATAAAAACATATTTAACGGTAGTTTTACAGAACCGCCGTGGATGAGGCGCCGTAGAATCAACATTTTGCAGTAGTGCTTTGAGCCATTTTCTGGCGGAAATTATTTCTGATGAATTCTTTGCACAATTGAAGGGCAAAACCTTCCTTAAATATGACTCTTTTTCAAGATATGCTGGGATATTATGCATGGAAGGATGATTGTGTCTTCAATTGTGCAAAAAAATCAGTCGAAAATAATTTATGGCATTTCACTGAAAAATGGCTCAAGGAGGTAAAATGTAAAAAACGCACAGTTCACGAGGCAAAGTGTATAGATAAAAAAATTAGCAGGTAAGTGTCAAATTGGATGAAATTTGGGAGGCAAAATAATACTTTTCTGCTATCATTATATACGAATATTGAATTAAGAATCGGAGAGTTTACGTCGGGACTGTCCAGCTTATGTATTATTTGGCAAGTTACTCGAATTCGAGAAAACAATTCAAAAAGTAACGACCTTTTTCGTGATAAGCCAACTTTTCAATTGCATCAGAGGTAATATAATAACAGTATCACAAACAAAACCTGGTAAAAGCATCATCTTCGTAGCAAACTTGTTTTGATGAGCTTCTAGAATTCTTTCATTGACAAAACCTGCAAACACCCAAGGTTCTTCACAAAACAGAGTGCTGAAATACTTAACATTGTATAGAAATTAAGCAGATCCCAATATTCGGTTTTGATACATGATTATGTTCTTTGTAATACAAAATTATTAAAATTATGCATAATATTTTGATTTATTGAGTTCATTCACCAAAAAAATTTCTCAAAGGATGTATGCTAAATGTGTAGAAAAATATTGATTTCACAGGTTAATAATATAAAAACTTATTAGGAGATATGAAGATCACCAATAATTCTGGTGATTGTTAGGTTTCTATTAAATAGGTAAAGGATACAACAAATTACCCGTAACTAGCGGGAGTTAAATAAGGAAATACAACAAAAGGATATTTACTAAAATTACAAAATTAATCATTAGCCTTTGACCCTATTACCCCCCGTCAAGCGCTGCGTGGGATGGAGACAGACGCAAAACTTGGAACGTAGAAACTCAAAAGCAGGACTTGGTAAGCTCTTTGTAAAGATATCAACGAGCTGGAGATTAGAGGGAACAAAACCGGTGACGAGCTTTCCCGAGGAGACAAGTTCACGAATAAAGTGATAATCAAGATCAATATTCTTAGCCCGTTTATGAGCAACCGGATTTTGACTCAGAAAAATAGCACTCTTGTTATCATACAATAGAAGAGGCAGAGAAGACGGAAGAGATCGACTCTCGCTAAGCAAATTAGTGACCCAAACTAGTTCCGCCGCTGCATTAGCCATTGCACGATATTCGGACTCACAACTAGAGCGAGAAACGGTGGGTTGTTTTTTGGCACTCCAAGAAAAATAGAATACCCATACGTGGAACGACGAGTTTCAATACAACGAGCCCAGTCTGCATCTGAATAACCTAAAATTGAAAATGTAGTGCCTCTTTTGAAATAAAGACCATAATGCATAGTACCCTTGACATAGCGCAGAACTCTCTTGACTGCCAAAAAGTGATCATCCGTGGGCGAGTGAAGAAACTGACTGACCGAATTTACAGCATAAGAAAGATCCGGACGAGTAATAGTTAAATATTGGAGAGCCCCAACAAGAGACCTGTACAGAGTCGGATCACGAAATGGAGAGCCGGTACTAAGAAGTAGTTCTCCAGCCGCCAAAGGAGTAGAGACCGGCTTTGCTTCTAATAAATCAGCACGTTCGAGAATGTCATGAGCGTATTTGGCCTGCCCAACAAATAAACCGGTAGAGGTATACGACACTTCTAACCCAAGAAAATAATTGAGACGACCAAGATCCTTAATCGAAAATTCATTATGGGTTCGAGAGATAAAGTTTCGCAGCAGAGTCGGGTCATTTCCTGTGACTATAATGTCATCAACGTAGAGCAACAAGTAAATGATAGAGGTACCTCTGTGAAAATGAAAGAGAGAAGAATCACACCGACTTTGAAGAAAGCCAAGACTCGATAAAAACATGCTGAAGCGCTGAAACCAGGCAAGAGGAGCTTGTCGAAGACCATAAATAGCTTTTTGTAGGTGACAGACATAATCAGGAAATTGCGGATCGACAAAGCCAGGAGGTTGGGCCATGAACACGGGCTTYTCAAGAACACCGTGAAGAAAGGCATTTTTGACATCAAGCTGATGTAAGTGCCAATTGCGCTGAACAGAAATTGACAGTATTAACCGAACGGTAGCAMCTTTAARGWRCGGACTGAATGTATGATGAAAATCAGTGCCCGGGATCTGTGTGAAACCTTGCGCTACAAGGCGAGCTTTATGACGCTCAATGGATCCATCAGCATGAAACTTTGTACGAAAGACCCATTTCGAGCCAACAATGTTTACTCCAGAAGGACGTGGCACCAACTTCCATGTATTGTTCGAACGGAGTGCGTCAACCTCATCCTGCATGGTAGCAAGCCACTCAGGATGCTTGGCAGCCGACTTGAAACCACGTGGCTCATAGGTGGCAGCAAGAGCAGAAAGCAGAGCCGTCGTTGTGAAATCAACCGGATAACGAGGATTAAAAATACCAGCTCGTGCCCTAGTGACCATGGGATGACTGTTCGAAGATGAAGCATTAATGAGCGGGGCCTCAACAGGGGCCGACCCAGATGCGGACGAATGAGAGTCCTGAACTGGAGCAGGCGCTGAAATGGGTTGTTGCGAGGGCTCGACTGAATCATCCGAAAGAAGACGCATCGGTGCAACGATTTTAGAGTGTGCATGCATGGGCGGCAATGTAAAACCAGGATGGCTAGGGATTGGCAAGGTGGCGTCCGTAGCATCCAAGAAGATGGAGAAATCCAGATCAGAAATCGGAGTCGTAGACGTAGCTCGAGAAAAAGGAAAGCACTGTTCATCAAATTGAGCATGGCTAGTAGTGAAGACTTTAAGTGAATCAGGATCAAAACAACGAAAACCCTTGTAGATACTGCTATATCCCAAGAAGATGCAAGGACGACTGCGAGGTTCCAGTTTATGAGCAGCATAGTCACGAAGATACGAAAACACACGGCACCCAAAAGGTTTAAACATTGCATAGTTCGGAACATGACCGAACAGAAGCTAAAACGGCGACATGTCATTCAGCAACAGAGACGACAACCTGTTAATAACAAAAACAGCAGTGGCAAATGCATCGAACCAAAGAGATGTAGGAGCATGAGCATGAAATAACATAGATAAATCGGTTTCAGATATGTGACGATGTTTACGTTCAGCCCTGCCATTTTGCTGCGGCGTGTAGGGACAAGAAAGTCTATGATGGATGCCATGTAAGTTCATGAGATCACGCACTCTCGAGTTCACAAATTCAGTTCCACCATCGCTTTGAAAGATTTTGATTTTACGAGAGAATTGATTACAAACAAAAGTATGAAAACGAACCAGTATATCATAAAATCCACTCTTAGCGCATAAGGGATAAATCCATGAAAAGCGAGAAAAATTGTCCACAAACACAACGTAATAACGAAAACTATCGGAAGTAGTGATAGGAGCCGGACCCCAAAGATCACAGTGTATTAAATCAAGAACATTGGAAGCACGTTTTTCATTCAAGGAAAACGAAAGTCTCTTACTCTTAGCTAATTGACCCGAAGTGCAAACATTAGGATTTGGCAATACTGAAGTAAAAGATAAATGACCAAGCTTATTTAATGTTGAAATAACAGAAAATGGAACATGCCCCAAACGTAAATGCCACAACTCAAAACTAGCCTTCAAGACCTTATTCCGGACCGCTGCCACTAATGCCGGAACACTCTTATCAAGCACATAAAGTCCCTTATCACACTTTTCCTGCTCTGATACCATATTAGGAGATATGAAAATCACCAATGATTCTGGTGATTGTTAAGTTTCTATTAAATAGGTAAAGGATACAACAAATTACCCGTAACTAGCGGGAGTTAAATAAGAAAATACAACAAAAAAATATTTACTAAAATTACAAAATTAATCATTAGCCTTTGACCCTATTAAAACTGCACATTAAAATATAGATGGATGTTCACCTATAAGGCAAACAATCTCCAACTTCCATCAAATCATTCGGTCAAATCATTATATTTGTGAAATGTGGAACATTGTAACAAAAAAATTAAATACCTAAGATGACTTTTACTCCCACTTTCAATAGATACAACCGAGGCATTTGCTGTAATAAAATAATAGCAGTTTAAGATACCCTTTGTTAGGACAAGTAATTCACAAAATGCAATATGCTTACACACAATTTCAACCAACCTTATGAGGCCAACGGGAGGAAGTTAACCACCGATCTCTTCAGCGGCAAATTCAAAGTACAATCCACGAAAAGAGTAACAAATGTTAGTCAATTGTGTACTAAATGTAAAAAAATGAATATTAATAAATAAACAAATAAAAAGCCATTTTGAGAATGAACTAACCTTAGCTTGGAAAGAAGGTTGACATATTATACAGAATATCTAAATACGAAACATGATTCAATATGATAGCCCTGGGTCTTTTCTTTCGACTGATCATCAAATGCAGTCTAAAAACAAGAAATTTTGAAAATAGTAAGAACCAAAATCTTGATGAAGATGCAATTAAATCATGTAATAACATAAAGTGGCTTATACGGCATAAGAGCATATATAGAGAGTAATATCATTATAACAAATAACTTATTCATCAAGTGTAAAACTGTGGAACACAAGTCCCAATATGACATCAAATATAATTGTTCAGTGTTTGTGTCAAACAGAAAGCCCATGTTTAACCTGCAAAAGCCTCATAAATCCCAATTTTGCCAATGCGCAACACAAAGTAAGAACTTTCAATGAGACTCCGGGCTGAATTTCTGTATAGTACAAACAAGTTGAATAGGCAATCACAAATTAATTTTCACGTCCAACCAGTTTTGCTACAAAGTGTTTTCAAAAACCGTTTTGAGCATTGTTTAAACTAAATGTAGCATAACAGATAAAAATGTAAAAGCAAGCATACAAGGTAGCTAAAACAAGCAGAACAGGTAGGGAAAACAAGCAAATCAAATATGAAAAAGCGCGTCTCTATTTTACTCATTTTTGAGCTCATTTTTGAGCTCGGATCAGTTTTAACCGGATACTAATACAAATTTGAATTCCTAATAATAAACTAAATCTCCTTAAAATTCTCCCTATGTACTTTCTCTCTTTTAAATGCCCATCATTCGTTCTCTTTTAGAATCACTATTTATCGGTTTCCATTGAAAACCTAAGTGGACACGTGTCCCCATATCAATGGCTCTCATATTACTTTAGGAATAAGTTATCAAAATCTTAACCTCAATCACGCGCTTGGGTACCACTATTTTGTACCATCTATTTCATACTAAGCTTACGTTATCGTCGAGCTGTGGTCACTAACTCAACAACTTTAGATCAAGTTGAATTGGTCGAGTTATCTCTACCATATGCATGTCGTGACGGGTGGTATCGTGTGGTAGGTCAGGTTCGTATATACTTCATATACGTAGCCAGGTCAGCTTTGCCAAGTTGGGTTATTGTTGTGCTCGGGCTCATGTATTCTGGTCAGTTAACAAATGAGACCAACTGGAAGGACAAAAGTCGTTCCTACACATGCTGTTGTCTTTCCTCTTGATCTATAGTAACGACAAGTCGTTCCAATATTGTCGTTCCTATAGGCATTTGCCTGTAGCTCTATAGGAAAGACTTTGTGTCGTTCCTGTAACTTAAATAGCAATAGACAGACATGTCGTGCCAATTCTTCGCAATTTTTCATTTTCACAACCTCGTGTAGATATGTTTGGAGGAGCGATCACGTCGCATATATTGGAAGGACATGTTCTCCAAAAAAACTCCTCCTAGAAAAGTATTGTTTCTAGAACGGATTTAATGAAACCCTTCTAGAAATTGAGTTTTTTGTAAGAGATCTTTTGATAACCGTTCTAGAAAGTTAAAAAAAATAAAAGAAATGGAAATGAAATGCCAGAGCCAAAATCATTAACATCAACAAAAAGTTTATCTAGATAGAAACTTTAAGAACGGGAAAAAATGAAAAATTTTACATCTCAAACCCAACCATATCTTGATGCAAATATAAAAACACCTTTCCCCCAAAAAGAATGTTACAAGCAAATATGATAAAGAGGGGGTGGGGAAAAAAAGTTTACCTAAAATCGGAATCGGAAGAAAAAATAAAAAAGGAACAAGACCTAGCATATTCAGGTCGTGCCAAGCAAAAAATATTATTGCAATGAAAATCAATTCAAGGATTTAACAGTCTAAGAAAAAAGCATTTTGAGGACCCCCAATTATAGTTTATAAATGAATCTCATATCCAAGCTACTATAATCATAAACCAACCCAACAGCAAAATAAATTCTGTCAGTAAAAAAACCAAGTTACCTACATGATGAAATATGTAGCATAAGCATTCTGAAAGAAATCGAACATTTTCTGCTTCACCCCATATCAAGAAGTACAACGCAATAAACAACAACTTCTTCTCTTTGCTCACAGCTTCCAGGCTGCAAAAAATACAAGCAATGTTAAAAAGAAAAAAGAACATCGCCCTGACAAGATACTATCGTTGTAGGACTCTATAATCCCAGTCTTAGTTAAGTGTGCAAATAACCATTTAGAATAAAGTAACATACTTGCTCCAGACTGGTAAAATACCCAAATATGTACACCAATTGATGTAGTTTTCAAGGGACTTCAAAAATACCCTTTGCACAGCAGCCTCGTCCAATATCTGATAACTAATCATAAGCAACTCAAAGAGGAAAATTTATTTTTTTTAAAAAGTGACCTTTTGGTCTTGAATGTTACATTGAGTTAATAATGTAATCAGAATTACTTTCTTCCATTTACATATGATTGAAAGATTCTAATAGAAGTTGAAGATAGGGAACAAGGATATAGTCATATAACAATATCAGTTGCCAATCCTAGACTCTCAAATAGCTTTGTGCAATAATAACCTATGAATCTATGATGCATTAGGATATAGAGAATTGTGGTATCCATAGCACATGTTGGATCTAAAACAGAAACATTATCACACATAGCAACTAAATACATGGTACAACCATACATAAACACAAATTCCATTAAAAAAAGCCCAATAGAGGATGCAATACCTACCGGCTCAGGTTCCTCTGGAATACGAAGTCGACATTGCTCATTTGCAAGTAGGTGAACAACATGCTCTCGCTGATTTGAAACATTGTCCTTCTGCAAAACCAACCATAGAAACAAAGAAAATTAGACAGACTTGAAAGTCAATTGTCCTTTTTTTTTTTTATAAAATTGAAAACAAAACCCAATACTCAGATTTAGGTACCGAAGAAAAAAAAATCTTGAAACCCAATCACTACCAGTTCAAAGTTCAGCATTACCAAAATCCTAATAAGCTTTTACTTGAACACAAACAGTCTGTGGTGAACATTATTGACCTATTACATGTACAAGAACTACTATATCAATTAATATATAATATTCATATTCATCGTACATAATAATAATAATAATAATAATAATAATAATAATAATAATAATAATAATAATAATAATAATAATAATAATAATAAATCTATGCTTGATCTGAAACAATGAATCCCTTGGCACAGCTGAGAGACGATTATACGTGTTTTTATCGATCTTTAGTGATATCAAACGTGGGTACCTCCGAATCGAACCCATGTGTTGCCCGGTAACTCAAACGAGCAAATATATTCCGATAATGATCATTCTCTCTATTCTCCTGTTGTGCTCAGGCTCATGTATTCTGGTCAGCTAAACAAATCCAGGTCGGTCGCAGCATGTTCTGGTCAGAAACAAAGTGCGACTTTGTGCATTGCGCACTATAGTCAACAGGTCACATCTTGGTCAGCCGATCGTTACGTGTCCTTATTGGCAACGACGCATGCATTGTTACGCCTTATGCACTTGGTTGTTCAGTCGTATCCTGGTCGATTGTCATGTATTCTTGTCGGTAATGATGCGTGCGACTATGCGCTTCGCACGCTCTGACTGTGTGGTCGTGACATGGTTGGTTGCTACATGTCCTGGTTGGAAACTGCGCACACCAGTCAGTGCCTTATGTTGTTGACAACTGGTACGCGGGACCTGGTCATCCCGATGCATCATGGTCGGCGACGGTGGAAGTGGTGGCCAACAGCACATGCGTGTTGACACTGTAGGGTTCATCACTACTTGCACCAGGCTGTTTCGCTCATCAACGCCTGCACCATGTTGACATTTGATGCGCAAGTACTAGTCGGCCACTACAAAAAAAAAAAAAAAAAAAAAAAACTGGAATTGGCCGACGGCCATATCCGTCGGCAAATCACTTACCGACGGCTTACTAACGGATCAAGGCCATCGGCGAATCATTTGATGGTAATTTCACTCGCCGATGGATTTCTAGGCCCGTCGGCAAGTGCTGACGGCTTTCCAATGCAACCTGCTGCCGGTAAGATGCCATCGGCATTCTTATATTTTTTTAATTTGTCGACGGACTTTAATGCCCGTCGGTAATAAATTAAATAAATCAAAAAAAATATAATGCCGATAGCCTCCTTGCCCGTAGGTAAATAAAATACAATTTAATTTTACCGACAGTTTCCATGTCCGTCGGTAAATAAAATGTATATAAAAAAAAATTATATATTGTACATGCACGGGAAGGCCGACGGACTATTTGCGTTTGGTGGATATTTTTGTGAGTTGCGCAAGTTGTTTAATAAATTCTCAAACCCGGCCTTTTACAGTTCAACTAACTTATCAGACTCCAATTTCTTCAACCTCACCTAATCGATAATTCTATTAGCCCCAATCCGTTTCTCGATCGTCTTAACAACATCCAATTTCTCGTGATTCAAATCCTCGATCTCTAAACTCATTGTTACAATCATCGTGCCCTATTTTCAGTGCTTGATCAATTACTCGAGCATGGAATTAATCTCTACAGCAGACTTATCAAAAATAACAACATTAAATTCTGATTTCCAATTCTAATCAAACACTAAGAAGTGTGTGACATTAAATTGTGATTAGATACTTATTAGTGTTTGAATACAATTAGAAATTAGAATTTAATGTTGTCATTTTTGATAAGTCTACTGTAGAGATTAACTATTCGTTTCATGCTCGAGTAACTGATCAAGCACCAAAAATAGGGCACGATGATTGTAACAATGAGTTTAGAGATCGAGAATTTTAATCACGAGAAATCGGTTGTTGTTTAGACGATCGAGAAATTGACTGAGGCTAATAAAATTATCGATGAGTTGAGGCTGAAGAAATTGGTGTCTAAGAAGTTAGTTGAAGTAAAAAGTAGGGTTTGAAAATTTAGTAAACGACATGCGTAAGCTCACTGCTCACTACAATATCCACCAAACGCAAATTGATCGTCGGCCTTCCCATGCATGTACTATATGCATTATATATATAGGTTATCGTACATTATCGAATTTATATATATATATATATATATATATATATATATATATATATCGCAAATTGATCATCGGCCTTCCCATGCATGTATTATATACATTATATATATAGGTTATCGTACATTATCGAATTTATATATATATATATATATATATATATATATAGATATATATATATATATATTCGATAATGTACGGTAACCTAAACTATGCCTAAATTCAAATCGAAACCTACATTTCTAATTAAATATGATTGTACCTTAATTTCCTAAATATTAACTAATTTACTCTTAAACTATGACTAAAATTGGACCTTAATTATCCAATTAGATATGATCAAATAAACGAATTCAACGAGTCGAAAATACCTATTGTTCTTACTATATTAATCATACAAAATTTCTAATCAACTTAGCCAACAAATCAACTTTTGGATAATAAATCAACTTAGTCAACAAATCAACTTTTCGAGTTACTATTTTGGACAAGATGGGGTTAAGAAACCACCCTCTTCACTTCGATGTCCTTGTCGTACTCCAGACCAGTGCCTTTTTTCAAAAAATCAACTTATTGTAAAATTAGAAGGTCTATGGATATACGAATAATTCTCACATTCACGATGTTGTTAACCAATGTTAACAACACCAGTTAACAATATCGACCAGAGTAACGTAAATTTATGCAGCGGAAATTAAAATACGAGAACACGATTTAACAAATTCAGTTCACAAGTAAATACTTGTGAACTTGGGTGTACAAACCCGAAAACTATATTACTTTCACTTTACGTTCAATAAAAAATATAAAGTAATATATGAAAACTAAATATCAAGAAACTTGATACTAAATACTTGTTTCCAGAATGGCAAGATCTCTTCCGTCGGTCACGCAACTTCAAAGATCTTGTTTCTCACGAACGTTGGCTCAAAGTAGTTTTTTTCTTCGTGTTCTTCTTCTCTTGTGCGTCGTCTTGCGTCGTGCCTTGCGCCTTCAAGAGATCCGTGCGTCAATCCTCTAAAAACCGTAAGTTCAAGCTTTAGYATTTCTAATGTCTTAAATAGACAATTCTAAGATCCTAAACTTGGTAAATACCTAAAAARAAATCCWAAACACAATCTAGACATAATTAAAGTCTTGTGCATAAARTTGGAAACATAATATTGACCTATATCTAGTTTCCTAACTTATTTTGTGCCCAAGAAAGGCAAATAACAAAAATAGGAATTATTGCCAAGAATAAATTCCTCAACAAATATTAACTAATTTACTCTTAAACTATGACTAAAATTGGACCTTAATTATCCAATTAGATATGATCAAATAAACGAATTCAACGAGTCGAAAATACCTATTGTTCTTACTATATTAATCATACAAAATTTCTAATCAACTTAGCCAACAAATCAACTTTTGGATAATAAATCAACTTAGTCAACAAATCAACTTTTCGAGTTACTATTTTGGACAAGATGGGGTTAAGAAACCACCCTCTTCACTTCGATGTCCTTGTCGTACTCCAGACCAGTGCCTTTTTTCAAAAAATCAACTTATTGTAAAATTAGAAGGTCTATGGATATACGAATAATTCTCACATTCACGATGTTGTTAATCAATGTTAACAACACCAGTTAACAACATCGACCAGAGTAACGTAAATTTATGCAGCGGAAATTAAAATACGAGAACACGATTTAACAAATTCAGTTCACAAGTAAATACTTGTGAACTTGGGTGTACAAACCCGAAAACTATATTACTTTCACTTTACGTTCAATACAAAATATAAAGTAATATATGAAAACTAAATATCAAGAAACTTGATACTAAATACTTGTTGCCAGAATGGCAAGATCTCTTCCGTCGGTCACGCAACTTCAAAGATCTTGTTTCTCACGAACGTTGGCTCCAAGTAGTTTTCTTCTTCGTGTTCTTCTTCTCTTGTGCGTCGTCTTGCGTCGTGCCTTGCGCCTTCAAGAGATCCGTGCGTCAATCCTCTAAAAACCGTAAGTTCAAGCTTTAGGATTTCTAATGTCTTAAATAGACAATTCTAAGATCCTAAACTTGGTAAATACCTAAAAACAAATCCTAAACACAATCTAGACATAATTAAAGTCTTGTGCATAAACTGTTGAGGAATTTATTCTTGGCAATAATTCCTATTTTTGTTATTTGCCTTTCTTGGGCACAAAATAAGTTAGGAAACTAGATATAGGTCAATATTATGTTTCCAAGTTTATGCACAAGACTTTAATTATGTCTAGATTGTGTTTAGGATTTGTTTTTAGGTATTTACCAAGTTTAGGATCTTAGAATTGTCTATTTAAGACATTAGAAATCCTAAAGCTTGAACTTACGGTTTTTAGAGGATTGACGCACGGATCTCTTGAAGGCGCAAGGCACGACGCAAGACGACGCACAAGAGAAGAAGAACACGAAGAAGAAAACTACTTGGAGCCAACGTTCGTGAGAAACAAGATCTTTGAAGTTGCGTGACCGACGGAAGAGATCTTGCCATTCTGGCAACAAGTATTTAGTATCAAGTTTCTTGATATTTAGTTTTCATATATTACTTTATATTTTGTATTGAACGTAAAGTGAAAGTAATATAGTTTTCGGGTTTGTACACCCAAGTTCACAAGTATTTACTTGTGAACTGAATTTGTTAAATCGTGTTCTCGTATTTTAATTTCCGCTGCATAAATTTACGTTACTCTGGTCGATGTTGTTAACTGGTGTTGTTAACATTGATTAACAACATCGTGAATGTGAGAATTATTCGTATATCCATAGACCTTCTAATTTTACAATAAGTTGATTTTTTGAAAAAAGGCACTGGTCTGGAGTACGACAAGGACATCGAAGTGAAGAGGGTGGTTTCTTAACCCCATCTTGTCCAAAATAGTAACTCGAAAAGTTGATTTGTTGACTAAGTTGATTTATTATCCAAAAGTTGATTTGTTGGCTAAGTTGATTAGAAATTTTGTATGATTAATATAGTAAGAACAATAGGTATTTTCGACTCGTTGAATTCGTTTATTTGATCATATCTAATTGGATAATTAAGGTCCAATTTTAGTCATAGTTTAAGAGTAAATTAGTTAATATTTAGGAAATTAAGGTACAATCATATTTAATTAGAAATGTAGGTTTCGATTTGAATTTAGGCATAGTTTTAGGTTACCGTACATTATCGAATATATATATATATATATCTATATATATATATATATATATATATATATATATAAATTCGATAATGTACGATAACCTATATATATAATGTATATAATACATGCATGGGAAGGCCGATGATCAATTTGCGATATATATATATATATATATATATATATATATATATATATATATATATATATATATATATATATATATATATATATAAATTCGATAATGTACGATAACCTATATATATAATGCATATAGTACATGCATGGAAGGCCGACGATCAATTTGCGTTTGGTGGATATTGTAGTGAGCAGTGAGCTTACGCATGTCGTTTACTAAATTTTCAAACCCTACTTTTTACTTCAACTAACTTCTTAGACACCAATTTCTTCAGCCTCAACTCATCGATAATTTTATTAGCCTCAGTCAATTTCTCGATCGTCTAAACAACAACCGATTTCTCGTGATTAAAATTCTCGATCTCTAAACTCATTGTTACAATCATCGTGCCCTATTTTTGGTGCTTGATCAGTTACTCGAGCATGAAACGAATAGTTAATCTCTACAGTAGACTTATCAAAAATGACAACATTAAATTCTAATTTCTAATTGTATTCAAACACTAATAAGTATCTAATCACAATTTAATGTCACACACTTCTTAGTGTTTGATTAGAATTGGAAATCAGAATTTAATGTTGTTATTTTTGATAAGTCTGCTGTAGAGATTTAATTCCCATGCTCGAGTAATTGATCAAGCACTGAAAATAGGGCACGATGATTGTAACAATGAGTTTAGAGATCGAGGATTTGAATCACGAGAAATTGGATGTTGTTAAGACGATCGAGAAACGGATTGGGGCTAATAGAATTATCGATTAGGTGAGGTTGAAGAAATTGGAGTCTGATAAGTTAGTTGAACTGTAAAAGGCCGGGTTTGAGAATTTTATTAAACAACTTGCGCAACTCACAAAAATATCCACCAAACGCAAATAGTCCGTCGGCCTTCCCGTGCATGTACAATATATAATTTTTTTTTATATACATTTTATTTACCGACGGACATGGAAACTGTCGGTAAAATTAAATTGTATTTTATTTACCTACGGGCAAGGAGGCTATCGGCATTATATTTTTTTTTGATTTATTTTAATTTATTACCGACGGGCATTAAAGTCCGTCGACAAATTAAAAAAATATAAAGAATGCCGATGGCATCTTACCGGCAGCAGGTTGCATTGGAAAGCCGTCAGCACTTGCCGACGGGCCTAGAAATCCATCGGCGAGTGAAATTACCATCAAATGATTCGCCGATGGCCTTGATCCGTTAGTAAGCCGTCGGTAAGTGATTTGCCGACGGATATGGCCGTCGGCCAATTCCAGTTTTTTTTTTTTTTTTTTTTTTTTGTAGTGGCCGACTAGTACTTGCGCATCAAATGTTCAACATGGTGCAGGCGTTGATGAGCGAAACAGCCTGGTGCAAGTAGTGATGAACCCTACAGTGTCAACACGCATGTGCTGTTGGCCCACCACTTCCACCGTCGCCGACCATGAATGCCATCGGGATGACCAGGTCCCGCGTACCAGTTGTCAACAACATAAGGCACTGACTGGTGTGCGCAGTTTCCAACCAGGACATGTAGCAACCAACCATGTCACGACCACACAGTCAGAGCGTGCGAAGCGCATAGTCGCACGCATCATTACCGACAAGAATACATTGACAATCGACCAGGATACGACTGAACAACCAAGTGCATAAGGCGTAACAATGCATGCGTCGTTGCCAATAAGGACACGTAACGGATCGGCTGACCAAGGATGTGACCTGTTTGACTATAGTGGCGCAATGCACAAAGTCGCACTTTGTTTCTGACCAGAACATGCTGCGACCCGACCTGGATTTGTTTAGCTGACAGCAATACATGAGCCTGAGCACAACAGGAGAATAGAGAGAATGATCATTATCGGAATAATATTTGCTCGTTTGAGTTACCGGGCAACACATGGGTTTCGATTCGGAGGTACCCACGTTTGATATCACTAAAGATCCGATAAAAACACGTATAATCGTCCTCTCAGCTGTGCCAAGGGATTCATTGTTTCAGATCAAGCATAGATTTATTATTATTATTATTATTATTATTATTATTATTATTATTATTATTATTATTATTATTAATTTATTATTAT
>BMAC01000114.1:187246-277128 GCA_014905375.1 Phtheirospermum japonicum
GTTGGTACTGATGTTGGTATCCCAGTATCAACATGGTTATCAACATCACTTAAGTTTCTGAGTTCAGCGGCTGCATCTTTGTTTTCAATACCTGCACCATCAACTGAAGTAGGAGTAACACTGCCCTGAGGGTTTTGATCATAAACCAGATCATCATCCTCGACAGGCTTGACTCCACTTGTTAGATCATCAAACTTGACATTTACTGACTCAAACATACTTCGAGTTCGAAGGTTAAACAACCTATATGCATGATTATTTTAAGAATAGCCCATAAAGATGCATTTATCACTCTTCGAGTCAAGTTTAGCAAGATGATTTCTGTCGTTAAGCACATAGCAAACACATCCAAACACATGAAAATAGCTCAAGTTTGGTTTCTTCTCAATCAACAATTCGTAGGGAGTTGCACATGAACCTGGTCTAAAATAAGCCCTATTCGTGATATGACATGCAGTGTTCATTGCTTAAGCTCAAAATCGTTTAGCTATCCCATTAGAAATGAGCATAGTTCTAGTCATCTCCGCTAGAGCTCTATTCTTACGTTCAGCTATGCCATTTTGTTGAGGGGTAATTGGAGAAGAAAATTCATGACTAATACCCTCGGAAGTGCAGCACTTCAGAAAAGATGCATTTTAAAATTCCTTTCCATGATCGGTTCTAATTCTACCAATTTTTACTTTAAATCTTACACATAGCTTCTTTGCAAGTTTTTTTAAAGCCTCAAAAGTTTCAGATTTTTCTTTTAAAAACTCTACCCAAGTAAACCTAGAAAAATCATCAACAATCACGAAAACATACCTCGTACCACCAAGGCTCTTAACCTCTAGTGGTCCCATGAGATCCATGTGAAGCAGTTCAAAGCAAGATGATGTAGTGAGACTTTGTTGGACTGGATGTGGCACCCTTACCTGTTTCCCCTTTTGGCATGCCTCAAACACCGGAATGATCTTGGTGTTGATCTTGGGCAGTCCAGTCACAGCTTCTTCCTGGGCCAACCTATCCATCATCTTGTAATTTACATGTCCAAGCTTTTGATACCATAGTTCTGCATCACTAAATTGGGACAACCTGCAAAAAGCATCACTTTGAATTTGGTAGCAATTATCTGAAGTTCTTTTCCCAGTGAGAATACACGATCCATTCTCCTCATAAACTTCACATTTTTCACGGTTGAATTTAACGCTGAACCCTCCGTCGCACAATTGACTTATGCTGATCAAATTTGCTGTAAGTCCTTCTACTAGCAGCACATTTTCCAATGTTACAACACTAGGAACATGGAGAGTCCCTTGGCCAATAATTTGGCCATTTGCGCCTCCTCCATACTTCACTTTTCCACCTTTAAATCTGACAATGTTGGAGAGAAATTCTTCTGAGCCTGTCATATGCTTCGAGCATCCACTATCAAAATACCAGGCTCCAGGGACTAGAGACTTCAAGGAGGTATGGATCATATTGCACTTGACGCTGTTTTTATTGATACACACTTATTTGTATCTGATGTTGGTATTGATGTTGGTAGCGCGGTTACCAACATTGGACTTGACAGGCATATTTGTTCTCTGAAAGTGTCTTCTTTCCCTAATGATCTTCCAGCAAAAGGGCCGAATGTGGCCTGGATCTCCACAATGATGACACACGAAATGTCTCCTCCTTTTCTTGTGGCGTTTGGAAGATTTTCGTTCTTGACTCGACACTTGCGTGGGTTGACTTGGCTTGTAACCTATTCCATGCTTAGAGGACTCTGGGAAGCTAACCTGCAAAATTTCATTAAGCTTCGCCTTACCTTTGTTTAGATTTAAAATTGTTCCTCGAACAGTGGTCAGTTCGTTCCTAATCTTTTCAAGCTCAGCATCCTTCTTGGTGAGAGATGATTCCAACAGGACAATAATTTCGAGCTGATCCTCCTTTTCCTTGGTTAGCTTCTCTACTTCTTTTGCGAGATCTTTTTCTTTGAGTACCTGTTTACTCCAACTGACATACAATTTTTTGTGATCTTCACTCAGCTGCTCGTATTCCTCATAATAGTCAGTGGTCTCAGCATTCAGGCACACGATGTTATCTGCAAGCAAACCAACATGGATATCGTCGTCCCAAACAACATGGGAGAATAATGCTGGGACTGGATCAAGTGACTTGGAATCATTGAAGTCTTCAGTAAATTCAGTAGCGATCATACTTTTCTTTCTAAGAAAGTTGGGACACTCATTCTTGTAATGTCCGCAACCTTTGCATTCATGGCATTGTATCTCGTTGAGTTGTTTTGAAGAACTTGACACATTGGAAATTGAATTTGAGGACTGAGATTGTGGAAGAGTTCGTCCAGTAAACTTTGGAGTGAATGTTTGTGTCCTGTTCCTTGTACTTGAGCTTCCAGAGTTGTTCTTCTTCTTCAAGAATTTGTTGAAGCGTTGAGTCACAAGGGCCAGTTCATCTTCTTCGAGAGTAGTCGACTCCATCCTTTTAATAATCCCATTAAAATCGAATTCCTCGTCATCTTCATCCCCTACTTTATTTAAATCAGAAGAGTAAGCAACATTCTTCTCTTTTGAGCTAGAGGTGACGTGTTCCATCTCGTATTGTTTGAGGTTTCCAACTAAGGTGTTGAAATCGATGTTATCAACATCCTTGGATTCTTCTATTGCCACCACCTTCATGCTATAATTCATTGTAATGGATCTTAGKAATTTTCCTACAAGACGGGAATTTGTTATGGGTTCACCCAGCTCTTTGCACTCCTCTGTTATTTCCGCCAATCTCACAGAGTACTCCATGATAGATTCTTTCTCATTCATTCTCATAGCCTCGAATGTGGAGAAGAGCATTCTTAGTCTGGATTTCTTCACGCTTGCTGTTCTTTCACACACCCTTTGGAGTGCGTCCCATGCATCCTTTGCTGACTCACAATTTTTGATGATTCGATAGTAGCTTGCATCTACATAGCCACACAAGGCATTGATGCATTTAGAGTTCCAATTTGCAGCAGCTGCTTCGTCAGRAGRCCAATCTTCCTCTTTCTTGGGAATGGCATCGCCCTCGCCATCCGTGACACGTGGCTTTTCCCATCCAACAAGGACGGTCTTCCAAACACGTTCATCCATGCTCTTCAAGTACCACCTCATCCTCTGTTTCCAGAGAGAATAATTCTCACCATTAAGGATTAAAGMCCTCGGGTTGCCTTGAGKATCCATAGCACCTAAAAAAATAAGGATCAATACTTAAAAGGTTAAGTAACCCGCTCTAGATGCCAATTGTAAAATTAGAAGGTCTATGGATATACGAATAATTCTCAGATTCACGATGTTGTTAATCAATGTTAACAACACCAGTTAACAACATCGACCAGAGTAACGTAAATTTATGCAGCGGAAATTAAAATACGAGAACACGATTTAACAAATTCAGTTCACAAGTAAATACTTGTGAACTTGGNAAGAGCATTCTTAGTCTGGATTTCTTCACGCTTGCTGTTCTTTCACACACCCTTTGGAGTGCGTCCCATGCATCCTTTGCTGACTCACAATTTTTGATGATTCGATAGTAGCTTGCATCTACATAGCCACACAAGGCATTGATGCATTTAGAGTTCCAATTTGCAGCAGCTGCTTCGTCAGRAGRCCAATCTTCCTCTTTCTTGGGAATGGCATCGCCCTCGCCATCCGTGACACGTGGCTTTTCCCATCCAACAAGGACGGTCTTCCAAACACGTTCATCCATGCTCTTCAAGTACCACCTCATCCTCTGTTTCCAGAGAGAATAATTCTCACCATTAAGGATTAAAGMCCTCGGGTTGCCTTGAGKATCCATAGCACCTAAAAAAATAAGGATCAATACTTAAAAGGTTAAGTAACCCGCTCTAGATGCCAATTGTAAAATTAGAAGGTCTATGGATATACGAATAATTCTCAGATTCACGATGTTGTTAATCAATGTTAACAACACCAGTTAACAACATCGACCAGAGTAACGTAAATTTATGCAGCGGAAATTAAAATACGAGAACACGATTTAACAAATTCAGTTCACAAGTAAATACTTGTGAACTTGGGTGTACAAACCCGAAAACTATATTACTTTCACTTTACGTTCAATAAAAAATATAAAGTAATATATGAAAACTAAATATCAAGAAACTTGATACTAAATACTTGTTTCCAGAATGGCAAGATCTCTTCCGTCGGTCACGCAACTTCAAAGATCTTGTTTCTCACGAACGTTGGCTCAAAGTAGTTTTTTTCTTCGTGTTCTTCTTCTCTTGTGCGTCGTCTTGCGTCGTGCCTTGCGCCTTCAAGAGATCCGTGCGTCAATCCTCTAAAAACCGTAAGTTCAAGCTTTAGAATTTCTAATGTCTTAAATAGACAATTCTAAGATCCTAAACTTGGTAAATACCTAAAAATAAATCCTAAACACAATCTAGACATAATTAAAGTCTTGTGCATAAARTTGGAAACATAATATTGACCTATATCTAGTTTCCTAACTTATTTTGTGCCCAAGAAAGGCAAATAACAAAAATAGGAATTATTGCCAAGAATAAATTCCTCAACACTTATTATCCTCTTTCGCCTTTTAATCTTTGTTTAATTTTTAATGTAAAATATGTTTTATAGAGATTTTTCTAGAAATGAGCACAAATATTCAAAAGTATATTGAAGATTTCACTGGTAATATATTTCCAAGGTAATTATTTATCGAGAACTTGCCGACGAAAAATGGGAAAATTCGAAATTTAGTATCAAACTCTCTATTTGATACTAAACCGAATTAAACGAGTCGAAAATACATATTGTTCTTACTATATTAATCATACAAATTCTACAAACAACAATATCAATCAATTAATCACGTGTATACAATATCAACAAAACATAACATATATTAAACACAACATCCATATACCGATCACCACGTCATTTCAAAACCACCATCCCCAACAATTTAAAACTTTTTAAAACCACCATCATTTTTTAAAATAATTTCGAAAACCGTTATTAGCGGGACGAAACCTCCCGGACGGCGTCGTACACGATGTCATCACCGGCGTCTACCCAACCAATCAAAACATCAATCAATCTTAATGTATATAACAAAAAACCATGACATACATTAAATACAACCGATCATCACGAAATTTAAAAATCACTGATTTGCATATTTTTGTACGTGTTTTTGTTACCTTTTTGTGTCGTGTTTGCATGTGTTTTGCTTGCATTTTATGGGTGCTAGGAGTCGATTAGGCCATTTTTGTTAGTTTTAGATTTATGTATCATTTGCGCGGTTTTATTATATTTTCATTGTTTTTCACTCGTATTTATATTTTTGGCCGTAGAATGATCAAGCGGAACCCGCGCATGCTTAGGGCATTCCATTCGAATTGCTATGGAACAGACAAGCAAGGAAACATAGCCTGAACAAGGAACGACAATTGGCGGACGTCTTGAGCGGTAAACGAGAAAACCGAGCCGGAAGCAGCCATGCCAGTCGATCGACTGGCATGCAGTCGATCGACTGACCCAGCCCAAATCGACTGGTCGGCAGAAATTTTAGCCATTTGATGATGAAGCAGTCGATCGACAGGGTTTCAGTCGATCGACTGGTAGTCAGTCGATCGACAGAGTCGCAGAAAGTTTCGTAATTTTTGGCCCATTTTGACGTTTTTCCCCTGCGAGTTGATATATATATCCCAGCCTCTCCCCCCAACAACCTTATCCTCCCTTGGTTAATTTCTGAACTCGTTTAATATCTTCCAAGCTTTTACTATTCCATTACTTTAGAATCTTAGATTATAATCCTTAGTTTAGTTTAGTTAGTTTTAGCTAGTTGTTTTTAGTAAGTGTTGGAAAATGTGACATTTCCTTCATTTTTGGTTATTTGTTGTGTTGAAAACTTGATTTATCCTTTGAAGGTTGTAGCAAACTTGAAGCTTATGTGTTGAATGAAAAATTGGTAGTAATATTTCTCTTTTATGTTGTTTGTTGTGTTTATGTTGTTGTAATTGCCTTGGTGTTGGTTGTTTAATTTGTAGTTCATGTTGTTTTTCATTGCATTTCAATTTCTCATTTCCATCCTCTAGCTTTTAGTTTTCTTTGTACAAAAACTCCATTGTAGCATGGCTATGAAGCTTTTTACCCATTTTAGCTAACAAACATTTGGTGTTTGAAAGTCATAAGGGGCTTTCTTCTTTAATCAACTTGACTTATTCACATTTAATATTGTTTGAGTTTTTCTTAAATTTTAAGGCTTTGTTTTTCCCTCCATTTCATCTCTCAAGATTTACAAGCTTTCTTTAGTTTAGTAGTTTTTAATTTATTTAAGGTTGTTAATTAGGTTTAATTAATTTCATTAAAATTAGTCACTTTCAAGCAAGCTTTCAATACTCATTCCCCTTTACTTTGATTATTGTTTTCAAGATTTCGTTTCAATTCAAGTATTAACATTGAAAACTCAACCCAAACCAATGACTTATTGCTTTCTTAGATTAGATTAGTTTAATTAAGATTAACAAGAGATTAAGTAAAATACCGACCGTCGATAACATCTATCCTTGAGAGACACGACTCGGGAACAACTTACCGCTCTACAATCGACTCCGTACTATTGCGGAGATGATTTCTAAACTAGAGTGTTAAGAAATCTTCGATCAATCACCATCACATACACTTTAAAAGATAATTGCACAGTTGAACCCTAATTACAAAATCAAACCTTAACTAGCCCTAATTTAATTCAAATGTATATAATTGAACATAATTATCCAGCTAGATACGATCAAATCTTAATTGTTTAAATCAAGCTTAAATTCCTAAATTGAAACCCCAATTAAATTTCTCAAAACCTAATTCCTAAATTTAAACCCTAAACCCTAAACTAAAGCCTAATTCAATGGCTCAATCATTACTTAAAACCATAAATCATAAATTGAATCAAACCCGAATTACTAAATTGAATTACAAATCAAATTAAATAAAAACCCTAAATTAAAAATAAAACATTTAAATTTAATTAAAAGACTAACATACAGTGCGGTGCTCCGGCGGTGGTGGTGGCCAATCCTTTCTACCTTCTACCTTTCCTTCTCACCTTTTTTTTGTTGTTTAGTGAATTGTGGAGCATTCTGTTTGCTGCCGCCGATTTTATGAAGTTTACCAATGGAAATAATCCGGTGGTAAATTTAAGTCGGTGTTGCCGACGGCTTAAATTCGGTCAGCAATTAATACCCTTTTCAAAAAAATTGTCGACGAACTAATGCCGTCGGCATATTAGGCAGGCATTACTCCCGCCTACTTCTCGAGAATGTGCCGATGGACAAATCTACCGAGGGGCTACGTCTGTCGGCACATCATCGCTAATTGTGGCCATTGGTAATGTCGTTAGTAATATCGGACTTTTACCGACGACATGTTGTCCGTTGGCGTTTTTGAGTTCTTTTATAGTGGGCTATGTTTGTAGTTGTGGCTGACAGTGCACGTGTGTTGCCAGCACTGGGTCTGGCAGTCTATGTGCAGTAGCTAGGTAGTCGAGGTGCCAGAGACACGACATCATATGTATAGTGATTAGACAATCGACATGTAAATGAGACTCTCATTAATGAGTACTGGATCTTAGCCATGCAAGAAGAATTGGAACAATTTACCAGAAATGATGCCTGGGAGTTAGTTCCTAAGCCAAGAAGATGCAATGTGATTGGAACTAAATGGATGGTCAAGAACAAAATGGATGAGAATAAACACATCACCCGGAATAAAGCCCTCTTGGTCACACAAAGATACAATTAAGTGGATGGGGTCAAATTTGAAGAAACATTTGCTTTAGTGGCTCGACTGGAATCCATCTGAATTTTGTTGTCCATTTCATGTTAAAGGAAATTTTCTCTTTACCAAATGGATATTAAGAGTGCATTTCTCAATGGTTTTTTTAAAGAAGAGGTTTACGTGAAGCAACTAGAGAAATTTATTGACCCACATTCTCAAAACCAAGTATATCGGCTGAAGAAAGCATTGTACGGACATAAGTAAGCTCTCTAAGCTTGGTATGGTCGTCTCGTTCAACTCCTGCTTTTAAAATGATATAAAAGTGGACGAGTTGACAAGACACTATTCGTATACTGTACTGGGATTGACATCATCATCACATAAATCTATGTTGATGAAATCGTCTTCAGACCCATGTCCTTGATAAAGATAAAAGAGTTTGTAGGTTTTTATGTCCAATGAGTTTGAAATGAGTATGGTTGGTGAACTCACATACTCTCTTGGCCTCCATGTAAAATAATTAGTCTCGGGTATGTTCATCACCCAAAACAAATATGTTAAGAACCTTGTTAATGAATTTGGTCTTGAAGGGTTAAAACACTTTGACACTCTCATGAGTACAAGTGTTAAACTCTCTCGTGATGACACTGGTCCACCAGTGGATCCAATTCTTTACCATAGCATGATTGTCAGTCTACTTTACCTAACTGCCAGTAGACTTTGTCTTATTTTAGTGTTGGTATGTGTGTTAAGAATCAAGAAAATCCAAAGGAATCACATCTCAAAGTAGTCATGAAAATAATTCATTATGTTGGTGGAACAACGAACTTTGGAATCCAGTACACGAGTGAAACTAACTTTAATCTTGTAGGTTTTTGTGATGCTAATTGGGTTGGATATATCTATGATATAAAAAGCATAACTAGAGGATGCTTCCATATAGGGAATAATCTAGTATCCTAGATATGTCAAAAACAAAACAGTGTATCCATATCTACTGCCGTAGCTGAATACATTGCAGCGGGTAGTTGTTGTTTTCAATTTCCTTGGATGAAACAAATAATGGCTGACTATAACATCATTTTTCAAACTGAGGCACTTTAATGTGATGACATGAGTGTAAGAAACATCTTTCAAAATCCTGTTCAACACTCCAGAACCAAGCACATTGACATACGATATCATTTCATTACGGATCGTGTCAATCACATTAAAGCAGAGCACCCAATTATGGAAGAGCGTCCTTAAGGGTGGGTTAGCTTAGTCAATTTGGCCCGAGACGCATTTGTTGACAAAACCACAATAGGAATTTTGACTTTTCAATAGAGCGAAGGCAAACTGAGATCAACAAGAAAGAGGCTCTGGGAATGATCTTCTCCCTTTAGCTACTATTCTCTGGGCTTAAGGAAGATTATTCTATAAAATTAAAAAAGTTGGGGCGATTTCTTCCTTTCATGCTTCATTTTTACGTAAATAGGAAGGGTACGCCCGGTTCACCGGGATTCCCCTGGTGGGGCCCCAGAGACACGGTCGAAGCCCACCAGCTCAGTGTGCTAATCTCATGACATTCTATAGTCCTGGGTGTTTTTCAGTGGTCTTCTAGCCTTAGAATATTAATAGATAGGAACATATTCCAACCAATTCCCAAAAAATATAAATTTGTGTCAAAGTGCGGCTAAAATCTTTTACACATTTGGATGAAATAAGGAATTCGTCCGTACCATTTATAAAGTTTGGGAGACCACGAGGCTAAGATGAAAGTTGCTAAAAAAGATGCGTTCAAGTGGACTAAGCTCCAACACAATACCACACAGGGCCTTTCTTATTACTTTTTTGTACCCCCCCTGTTTTCAGATACAATTCGATCCTTCTATGGACAAATCTCAATTTATGGAAAGTCTCTGATGCTTTTCACCTATTTTCAAGTAGGGAACGAGATAACCAAGCTCTAGCAGGACTTTGTTAGGTTTGGACTCTTCCGCTTGCTTGCCTGAGGCCTTTCTGCTTAGCAGTCTTTTCGCTAATGCCAACTCTGCCCGAACTCTAGAAAATAGGTTATGATTTGTTTGCTAGAACCAAGGAGTATTTCTGTAGAAACTTTCACGAACAATCATCGTTGGCTTCTGTCTCATTCATCTCGAATCTTTCATCCAATCTGCGAAAGAAGGAAACAAAAAGCCAAAGACTCATTGAATGTTTTAATGTATAGCTAAACTCGTTGGAAAGTTTTCCAGATGATCTTAAACGATTTATTCATAAGTGTATTCTTCTCCCTTCTTCTGAGTAGATTTATAAAATCTAACAACATAAGACTACTTCAGTAGCTCAGTGGTAGAGCAGCTGACAAACGATTACTGGTGATTCCGGCTTCATTCAGGCGAGTTGCAGCCTGTAATCCGAACTGAGGACGGGTTTTTGAGGAAGAATTTGTTATTATTGAACATGTTCAAACTGAATACCAAATTGTTGATATTTTTACAAAACCTTTAGATAACAAACAATTTATTGCTTTGATAAAATCATTAGGAACTTTCATCAAGCGATTCTATGTACAACTATTACACTTATATAAAAATTGAATTAGAAATTTTTTATTCTCTCTTGCATCTCACTATTCAGCCAGTTGAACTGTGCACCTGTCTATGCTTAATGCTTAAAAAATATGCCAAAAAATTCCCGTTGTGATATAAGAAAAGAGCTACTATTTCAAACACTTGTAGTGTGGTTTGATAAAGAGCAACATGCAAGTAAAACATGTGAACTTTGTTTAAGCTTCTGATATACTCTGTTCGAACTAGTTTCTTTTGGTGGAATAAAAATGCTAGTAGCGTTACATTTATTTGTGATCTTTACTCTGTCACATGGTAGCCTTCCGACTTATTATTGGTTGGTACACCTACTGAAAATGTGCGTAAATGATTAAAACAAGATCTCCACACCACCTTGTAATATGGTTGTCTTCTAACTTAATTGTGGTTGTACACCTACTGAAACTATTTGCAAAGATCTTATAATGAAACAAGATCTCCATCACCTTGTTTTAGGGCTGATCTCTGTTCCACTAGTGAATATGCACATAATGAAACTAAGATGGAAGTGATGTGTTATGTTGGACTATCACAACAAAATTTAATCGGAGGGTCACCTTTCAAACTCTATTTTTGATTGGTACATATGACGAGTGATATGATCCAAAGTTCTCTTTTGGAAGTTATAAGGGCGTTTGTTTCCAATCTTAGAATTTTATTTTTAATGACCAAAATGGATTTTAACTATACGTGGTGTAACGACAAGGACCTTGTCATATGGTGATCTTGGTTAAACATATGAAAATTTATAACTTATACCTTAGAGCTTAATTGCACATTTTCTTCCCTCTTTTTAGGCATACTGCATTCGAGATTCTCAAGGAGATTTATGCTGCCCACTCTTTTTGGAAGAAATACCATTAGTTTTTGGTAATTTTCTTTTTGATCCTTGTCCATAAATAACTTAATTGTCCGAAAATCTTTTTCCTTTCGAGATGATATCGACAATGACATTGGAGTATTGGAAGCTATTTTTGAATAAAGTTCTAGGAGGTTATTTTTGGAGGTTATTAGGTCAATATATCCTTTTAAGGTCAAGCACATCCATCCATATTCTCCTAAAAGATACGGCTCTGACTTGTTTAAACTCTCACGCTTCTTTGGATTAGGACATGTCACTATAAAAAAAAGGGATATGCTGATGAATACTGACGGGCACCAAGCTGTCCGCATATAATGACGGATTACTAACGGGTCACTATGCTGACGCTGTCTCTTATACACATCTAGATGTGTATAAGAGACAGGGTCACTATGCTGACGGGTTTGCTGACGGGCATAGGCCGTCAACAATATTATTAAAATAAAAAAGAATGCTGACGGGCAACAAGCCGTCAGCAATTTAATTAAAATATTATTTATAATATTATATATAATACATATAAGATAATATTATATACGTATAATTTAATTAATTATTTTATAAAATAAAATATATAATTATATTAATAATTTATAAATATAATATAATTATTATATATTTATATATTTATAAATAATATTATATATTTATAATAATTATATTTCATTATTTATGTACAATATATATTTACAATATATATATAATATTTAAAAATAATATATATTTATAATATCATTATTCATAAATATAATCTACATTTATAAATATAATATAATAATTATATATTTATAATAATTATATATCATTATTTATATACAATATATAATTATATTATATATATATTTATAAATAATAAATATTGATAATATCATTATTCATAAATAATCTATATTTACAAATATAATATAATTATTATATATTTATAAATTTATAAATAATATCATATATTTATAATAATTATATATCATTATTTATATATAATATATATTTATCAATAATATATAGTTATAATTAATAATATATGTAATTAATAATATATTTATAGTTAATAATATGTATTTCGAATAATTTATATTTATAATATATATATATATCATTACTCATAAATATAATCTACATTTATAAGTATAATATAATTAATTATAATTATAACTTTTAATTTAATTTGCATATCTAATATATATTAAAAATATATAAACTCTTACATTTAATCGACTTGGTGTGGCGGTAACGCCACTCCTCTATTTATAAGAGGTCGTGAGTTCAAATCCCACCCATGACATTTGTGGGATATAAATTTATGTGGGCGGGGTGGCCAAGCATGCCAGGCCAGGGCGGCTGAATTATTTTTTAATGTTATTTTAAAAATGGTAACGGGCCTGACCCGTCAGCATTTATAAAATATTATTAAAAAAATGATGACGGGTGGAATTGCTGACGGGCGCAATCCGTCTGTATGCCGTCAATATTTGCTGATTGGTACGTTAATCCCGCCAACAATCAATTTGCTGACGCCAAAAATGTTGATGGGTCGTACCCATCAACAATCAATTTGGTGATGGGTTTGCTTACAGATCCGCCCGTCAGCAAACAACGTTTTTTTTTTTTTTTGTAGTGTGTGAACCCTCGCTTTCTCCTATTTGTATAACCTCGTGTGTTTAAATTCTGAAATCTCAGTCACCGTAACAGTTTTTTGTTCGTATAGTGTTGCTACGATCATTGTTCGACTTGTTGTAGCATATTTCCTAGCTTGTTGTTTCACCAGTGGATGAGACATTAGTGCTTGTTGTTGTTCACCTTGATAACTTATATTTTGCAGGATGATAACGTGGGGTATCCCTTGCTGATTGAAATTTATTTACCTATTTAAATTATCATTGTTAGTAATTTAAAAGTAAATATTAGGATTATATTATGATTTTTTAATTATATATATGTAACTTATTTATATTATTTGAAACTCTAAAAAGGAATTTTATTAAAATTTTCACAAATAGTCTACTATAATACATATAACACAAATCTTAAAATTATAAATTACTTAAAATAATAAATAAAATCTATAAATAAACTATGAGTAATTGTTTAATAAATGAAAATTTAAAACACATAAAATATAAAATGATATTGAAAAGATATAAATTCAGATAAACAAAGTATAAGTTAATATTCAATAAATTTATAGATTAGAAATTATCAAAAATACAAATTAGTATGAAAAACCTTAAAATATTTTAAAGAATTATTTAAAATATAAAACATAAAATAAAATAATTATTACAAAGTGACATAATATAATACTAAAAGAAATTATAAAATCATGTGTATATATAATAATTTATATTTAATTTAACCATACCTTAGTAGATGTTTATCTCATTCAAAAGTATTTTGAGATTTATTTCATAATATTTTATAACATTTTTGTCAATTTGTTTTTTCGAATTTTAATATATTAATAATTTTTTATAATGAAATATTTATTTTTCTGTATTTATGTAACTTACTTTATAAATTATTAAGACTTATATTATTATTTTATACTATTTTTAAGTTTTTTGTTTTTCAAATATATTAAATAATTATATATATATATATTATATATATATATATATATATATATATATATATATATATATAGGGAGTGGATTCAATGGGTCTGGTATGACCCAAATATGGCTGACCTGGAGAACAAAATCTGGTTGGGATGACCTGAGTTGCCATTCTGACTCCCAGAGGAAAATGGAACGAAGATTGATCCTGATCTGGGCTTGTGACTCAGAGGGGGAATCTATCCTGCTTAGGTCGGGAAAGAAGGAAAGGCTAAAATGGCAATGTCACGCCTCCACTTGTCCTAAATAGGATAATCTGGTCGACTCTCCTGCATGGCGGTTTGCCTGGGCAGACCTAGTGGGGATGAGCTGACTTAAAGCCTCAGGAAAGAAAGATGAAGTGAAGAGTAAACCTATCGCTCGATGGATATCATCCTGATTTGATCTAGAGCCTTGGATAAGGTTTTAGGAGATCGGGTCAGAGACTTAAAGAACTTAGCGACAGAGTTTTCTTGTCCTGGGCAGAAGTTTCCTGATCAGGTCAGCTTGAATAACGGTCCATGATTCGTGGGTTTCTGTTTCTGGGATCTCAGAAGGGCCCCACTGGGCAAAAATTATAAATATCTCAGCCCCAAGGCTAAGAGAGGTATGACATCCCCCGGTGGTCCTTTCTCATTTGTATTTGTGGAGACAGGTCTGAATATTCTCAGAGAAGGAGCAGGTATTCCTGGTGTAATTTTCAGGACAAAATAATTGATGCCGTCTGTAGGAAAACAAGGCTAAGAAGTGACAGGAAAGTATGGCATCGGACGGACTCTGGCGAAACCTGGTGGCGGAAATGGGCCGAACACCAAGTTCTGCCACGCCAACGGGCATTCCAGAGATAGCAGGGCCATCGGCGGCAACCAGGCCAAGCACAACACAACCACCTCTGGGAGGAGCCCAGCAGGCAGACGTAGGACTGTTGAATGACTCCTTTTTGAGGCAATTATCTGACCTCATTGGGAAAGCGGTAGAGGTGGCGGTGGAAAAGAAATTCGCTGAACTTTCATCACCACCTTCCAAGGTAAACCAGCCGCTTGAGACGGAGCCACCTCGCACGGACCGGTGAGTGGCCAGAGCTCCCCCTCAGGAAGACGAAGAGAGCTTTTCTGCTTCAGAAAGCGAAACGTCAAGAAAAACCAACCAAGATCTTACCGAGAAAATGCAGAATCTGCAAAAAGAAGTCAGGGAAGTTAAGCGAAAGATGGCAGGTGCGGTCCCAGGGCAGGCATGGCAGAGCACTCTTTTCACGGAGGCGGTCATGAGGGTCGATCTCCTAGCTTCTTAACATTCCATGGGCTTCGAATACAATGGGAAAATGGATCCGTGGGATCACCTGAGCATCAGCTCTGGTTTAGCCAGCTAGCCCCTCGTTCCATAAACAACTTTGATGAGTTCAGTTCTGCATTCCTGCACCAGTTCACCAGTTGCAGGAAATATTATAAAATGCCGCTAGGGTTGTTCAGCTTGAAGCAGAAGGAGAACGAAAGCCTGCATGGGTATATCAAAAGGTTCACAAATGCCAGACTAGAGGTGCCCTCAGCCTATGAAGAACTCTTGGTGAATGCCCTGGCCTAAGGGCACAGGAAGGGGGAGTTCTTCCAATCCTTGGTGTTTAAGCCGACACTAAAATTTGGAGAGCTCTTGGAGAGAGCAGAAAAGTACATCCACTTGGAAGAAGCCTTGAAATAAAAGGATGATGTAGATAAGCAGAAAGAACGACCCAATAGGGAAGACAGGGCACAGATGAAGAAGCTCAAGACTGATCTGGTAGTAAGTCGTCCTCTATTTGACAGGTATACACCTTTGGCTTCACCTCAGGGAGAAGTTCTGCACGCAATTGAGCAACATCCTGACCTCAAATGGCCCATAACATACTCGCAGAATCCAAGGAAAGAAAAATCAGAGTGATTCTATCAATACCACATGAATATGGTCACGACACGGACGAGTGTACGCATTTAAAGGACGAGATAGAGCGAATGGTACAAGCAGGACACCTAAAAGAGTACATTCGAACAAGAAGGGATAGCTTCAGAGCAGACACCCCTAAGAAGGATCAGTACCAGACTAGGCAAGGGCGAAATGTTTGTCGCTCTTTCGACAGTTGAATTTGAATGAAGAGCTAGAGGAAGTCACGACCTCATTGTTCGGTTTTGCAGGAGGAGCTCTGAAACCGCTTCGAGCAATAAATCTCATGGTCACGCTAGGGGATGAACCATTCTGGAAAACCAGATTAGTACCATTCTTGGTGGTGGATGCGCCTTCTTCGTACAATGCCATGTTAGGGCGACCATCCTTAAGAAAATCCCAAGCAGTGATTTTAGTCTATCACATGAAATTAAAATTCCTAGCTTAGGATGGGGTCGGCAAGTTCGAGGAGACCAGTACGTGTCACGCCCGACATACGTGGCGAGTGTCCGACGTAATGACGAAGAAATGCGGGCCAAAAGAGCAAGAATAGAGGAGGCCAAACCTAAGCTAACAAAACAGAAGGAAAACCTGATGTTGGTAGAAGTAGTCCCAAGAGATGAAAGTCGAGTCCTGCGGGTAGGAACGACCTTGAGCCCAGAAGTTTTGGTAGAAATGGTCGCACATTTGAGGAGTAGTGCATAAATTTTTGCCTGGTCTTCTCAAGATTTGATGGGGATTGACCCGGCAGTGGCAGAACATCGTCTTAATATAATCCCTACAGCAAAGCCTGTAAAACAGAGAAAGTGGAATTTTGGCCCTGAGAAAGAGGCCATCATTGAGGCAGAGGTGGACAAGTTATTACGTGCTAAACGCATTAAGGATATACAATTCCCAGAATATCTCTCAAAAGCTGTATTAGTACCAAAGACAGAACAAGACTGGTGAATTTGTATCGACTTTAGAGATCTCAATCGTGCCTGTCCTAAGGATCACTATCCACTGCCGAGGATAGACCAGCTGGTGGATTCCACGTCTGGATGCGAATTGTTAAGCATGATGGATGCCTCACAAGGCTATCATCAAATCAGGTTGGCGGAGGAAGACTGGAAGCGGGTTAGCTTTATAACGCCAAAAGGAACATATTGTTATGTAATGCCGTTTGGCCTTAAAAATGCAGGAGCTACGTACCGAAGGCTGGTGGACAGAATGTTTAAAGGCCGGCTCAGGAGAAACATGGAAGTGTACGTAGATGACATGTTGGTTAAGAGTATTAGGAAAATGTCACATGTGGATGATTTCAGAGAAATCTTTGACATCCTGAGAAGGTATAAGATGAGGCTAAACCCCAATAAGTGTGCGTTTTGGGAAAGAGCAGGAAAAGTTTTTGGGTACTTGGTCACGGAAAGAGGGATAGAGGCCAACCCGGAAAAAGTCAGAGCTATCATGGATATGCCTCCCCCAAGAAATGTGAAGGAAGTCCAGTGTTTGGCTGGGTGGATCAATGGTTTGAGTAGGTTTGTCTCTAGGTCGGCGGAGAAGAGCTTGCCATTTTTCAGAGCCTTACGAAAGAAGGCTCGTTTCCAGTGGGATACGGAATGTCAGGAGGCATTTCAAAAGCTAAAAGAATACTTGTAAAATATTTCCTTATTGTCTAAGCCAATTGTGGGAGAGCCGTTGATTTTGTATATGTATGTGGGGAAGCAAGTAGTAAACACGGTCCTGCTTCGGGAAGGGGGAAAGTTGCAGAAACCAGTATACTATTGGAGAAAGGTCTTGCATGAGGCTGAGCTCCGATATGTAGAGGTGGAAAGGGCCATGGTAGCCCTGGTTGGAACTGCCCGAAAACTCCGACCTTACTTCCTTTCCCATAAGGTCATAGTTCGCACAAATTTGCCTCTAAAGTCCATAATGAGCAAGCCAGAGGATTCGAGGAGGTTAGTCAAGTGGATAATTGAATTAAGAAAATTCGACATACATTTTAAAGGAAGGCTGGCGATTAAGGCTCAGGCACTAGCTGGTTTTATGCAAGAAATGGCCATCTCTGCCGAAGAAAAGGATTTGACAATCTACACAGATGGCTCAGTGGGAAACCTAGGGTGTGGTGCAGGAATAGTCTTGGTAGACCCGGAGGGAGTAACCACTGAGTACTCAGTACGAATGAACTATCCTTTATTTAATAATGGGGCGGAATATGAACCATTGTTGAGGGGAGTCCAGATGGCGAAGGAGTTAGAAGCAGAGTGGATTCGGGCAAATGTGGATTCGCATATCGTATGTAAGAAGATAAGAGGAGAATTCGAGATGAGAGAAGGCAAATGCAAAATACTTAACCCGATTTCGTGAGCTGGCTAATACCTTGGATGCTTTGGATTTTCACCAAATCCCTAGAGAAGAAAACAGCCGAGCTGACTACCTGGCTAAGGTAGCCAGCTTAGCAACGGATTGTTAAGAAAGGGTGATCACCTTATTAATGGCCAATTGATTAGCACATATTTGCCCTTTTTTTATTAGTATTTTAGTTKYTTTTTCTWWTTYRTTTTGGTATAAGTTGGYTAGTTTAAGCTTAAWTTRGTATATTTGTACTTCCAGCTTATTTTTCCCTATTTTGATCTTAATTGATGCAAATAGGTGAATTATCTCTGTTTTTCACCTTATAGATAAGTAACCGGAGGAGCTCAGCACGTATAAGATGAAGATTGATGATTAAGAGACAAGAAACGAGCGTTCTGGCGAAGAATTAGCAAGTTTTGAAGTTAATGTTAGCACCTAGCGATAGCCTTACTGTTACCCCTAATGGTTACCATACCATTACTCACACCATTACCTGCACCGTTACGTAATCGTTGAAGGTGGACTGAGAGCTTAACGATAGGCTTAACGATTACAACCGTACCATTACCATCACTGTTAGAAGGCAATAGAGACATTAACGATAGCTTTAACGGTAGCTCCTTACCACTAAGTGCTACTGTTATCGGGCCCAGTAACCGACTTACGTGACTTGCTGTCCAAGAAATCAGAAATCTATAAATACCAAGCATTAATCTGAGTTCCAGGCGTACTTCTGACCCTAGAAACTTACCATAAACATAATCCTAGGGTTTGGAACGTGATTTTAACATCAAAATGCAGAGATCGAAGAGCAAACTCAAGGACTCGACGACGACGAGTTCCGTTCAATCATTTTTTACTGATCTACAGCGTTTTCTCTTCGGATTAGCCGAGGATCTTTCATCTTTCATTAGTTTCAATAAGTTTTCTATCCCTTTTACTTATTTTCTTAGTTTAATCTTAGGTTTTTAAGATTTAGATAATTAGTTTTATTTTATGTTCTTGAGTTTACGTTTGAATTTTGATTTCGTTGAACAATCGCATCAAGTTATTCTCGGTTCAGATTAAGTTTCTCACGTTTTTGCTTGGATTTTGGATACTTGAACTGGTTAATATTATTCATGTAATCTAGTTTACGTTATTTAACTTCGTTTTTAAAATTCAAGTTATCGTTTACTTCGTAGTTATTTATTTCATGCAAGTTCGTAGATTCGTTAGTATTAATTGAGTTGGTTTATGAATTTTTATGCTGCTGCGTTTTAAGTTTTATATTGAGTTATTGCTTAGTTTTGAATTTTAATTAAGTTGCTCATTAGATAATTAAGAAGTTAATTAATTTTAGGTTTTAATTTGGTTAAATATGCTTTTAATTCTTAGTTGGTATTTAGGATAAATTAATTTAGTTTTTAAGTTTAAGTCTTGAGTTTTCAAATTAGTAGTTAATAATCATTCTAAAACAAAACCCCCAATTTGTATAAGTTTATGTGCGTCTTTGTTATTAAGAAAACATCCGAGATACCGAATCATTGTCCTCGAGATAATCGACTTGAGTCAACTTCCCACCCTACAAGTGTCCTCGTACTCTTGAGAGCAAGCTTGAATATTTTTAAATTAAATATATATAAACGGGGTGCATAAAAGCTTGAATCACCCATCAGGAGTATGGGAAAGAGGAGGTTAACGCATTAGAGGAAAGCGAGGAGGATTGGTGTTCTCCTCTTAGAGCATACTTAGAGAAGGGAGAGCTGCTAGAGGATAGAAGAGAAGTAAACAGGTTGCGGATCAGGTCGGCCAGATTTTGCATAATCAAAGGAGAGTTGTTCCGAAGAGGGTTTGGACAACCTCTCCTGAAGTGTCTAAGCATGGAGGAGGGTGTCCACATGCTCAAGGAAGTTCACGAGGGATGTTGTGGTAATCACATGGGGGATAGAGTCTTATCTATCAAGATAATGCCGGCATGCTACTTCTAGCCGAGAATTAGACAAGACGCGGAGGACTTTGTGAGAGCATGCGAAAAATGTCAAAAACACTCTTGAGGGCTTTTTAAGGAAAATATAGTGTGCCGGTTTGGGGTCCTGAGGATCTTGGTGTCCGATATTGGCACGCAGTTCATAGGAGCTCGAATTCGAGTTTGGTGCACAAAGATGAAGATAGACCAGCATTTCACGTTTGTTTACCACCTTCAGGCAAATGGTCAGGTCGAGGTGACTAATCGAATCCTAGTGCAGGGCATTAAGTCAAGCTTATAAAAGTCAGGAGGCAAATGGGTGGAGGAGTTTAGCTCAATACTATGGGCCTATCGAACTAATCCCAAGGAAAGCACTGGAGAAACCCCATTTGGCCTTGTATATGGCATGGATGCCGTAATTCCAGCGGAAATAAGTATGGAGACTCATCATATACAGAGCTTCGATGAAAACAAGAATGACCTGCTGGTACAGGATGCGTTAGATTTGATTGAGGAAAAGAGAGAAAGAGCTGTGGTAAAGATGGACCACATGAGGGGACGGATCAGGGCAACCTGATTTATATATATTTGTGTGTATTTTTCGTTTGTTTTTGCATTGCGTTTTGTGTGTTTTGTCGGGTTTTAGGTTTTTATTCTTCTCGTTTCTCTTCTTTTTAGTATTTTTTGTTTCTTATCTCATTTTATGTTTTTCTAATTTATTTCTAAGTAATTAGTCTAATTATGTTTAATTTTCTCTTTTAGCATCGAGACGACGAAGATTGGACGAGCATTGTGCTAAGCTAACACTGGGTACCAGTCCGACACTGGGTTACCCAGTGTCTGAGTCCTGCCGACACTAGCTGCCGACGCCCGCAACCTGCGCCCACATCAGTCGACGCACACTTGTAGTTGCGTCGATCATGGCTCGTGTCGATCGATGCCCTGCCTGGTCGATGTGAGCAATCTGACTCGCGTCGACGTCGATGCTCGGCATGCGTCAGTCGACGCTAAGGCAGTTTTGGCGGTTATTTTGGGAAATCCTATATAAACTCGATGGTTTCTTCATTTTTAGGAGGCTGGAACGAGGGGGAAAGGCTCATAAATTGCAGAGAACCCTCGGTTCTTGATCCATTTCAGTCACAAGCATAGTTGAGTTTATATTTCGTTTCTATGTTCGTAAAATCAAACACCGGAATGACTCCCGATTAGTCTTCCTTGTGATTCGACTCGAGTCAAACTTACCGCCTAAAATAGCTCCATTCTCTTGCGGACGAGCTTTTTATTTTTAAATAAAAAGTAGGTGTGAAAAGCTCGAAGTGTCAGAGTCCTGCCGACACTAGCTGCCGATGCCCGCAACCTGAGCCCGCGTCAGTCGACGCACTGTCGACGCTTGGTCGACGCACACTTACAGTTGCATCGATCCTGGCCCGCGTCGATCGACGCCCTGCCTGGTCGACGCGAGCAGTCTGACTCGTGTCGACATCGACGTTCGGCACGCGTCGGTCGACGCTAAGGCAGTTTTGGCGGTTATTTTGGGAAATTCTATATAAAATCGATGGTTTCTTCATTTTTAGGAGGTTGGAATGAGGGGGAAAGGTTCATAAATTGCAGAGAACCCTTGGTTCTTGACCCATTTCAGTCACAAGCATAGTTGAGTTGATATTCCGTTTCTATGTTTGTAAAATCAAACACCGGAATGAGTTCCGATTAGTCTTCCTTGTGATTCGACTCGAGTCAAACTTACCGCCTACAATAGCTCCAATCTCTTGCGGACGAGCTTTTTATTTTTAAATAAAAAATAGGTGTAAAAGTTTGATTAAAAATTTGGCGCCGTTGCCGGGGAAGGCTAAAGGTCGACGATTTTTGGTGTTTGCTTTTATTGATTTTTGTTTGCTCTTATTTGTTGTTAATGTTAGTGCTCATTCTTGATTTTTGTTTTTGTTGTTTTTGTATTTTCTGGTACCTTTAATCTCGGTTTTTGAGTGTTGTGCTTTGTAGCCACATTTTGGAAAACTCAAGATTATTTTTATTTAAGATGGCGGATTATCGAGTTATTTCGCCATATGATGACCCTTACGCTCCAACTTTCAATTGTCAAGTCCCTCCATCGTATTATGACCCATATGCTCCGAGCGGTCGAGAATGGGCCCATGCTTTTGACTATCCCGACCCATGTCCTTCATATTGCTGTAATCCGAGCATGGATACTTACGCACCGTCTTTTGGCTATTATGATCCGGGTTTTGACGATTCTTACCCGAGTGCTGATTCGTATGCTCCACCATATCTAGATTTTTATTCTTCGAGCTACGATGTTTATAATCTACCCATCTCCGATGCATATACTTCGAGCGGTGATCCTTACGCCACAGTTTCTCAAGATTTTTCCATGTCCCTTTTATCGGAATGGGAATCTTTTATGACCAAGGTTTCAGATTGGGATCAACGGATGAATGAATGTATGGATCGCTTCGAGATTCAATTGGAGCAACTTTTCTTACAGGCGTACGAGCCTGACCAACCTTTTCATGAGGAGGTGCCCATCGTTGATGTGGAAGATTCCATCTTGGTTGAGGACAGTTTAAGCTCTGATGATTTTTTGAGAGATGTGTGCAAGGAGGTGGAGTTAATGATGAATGGTGAGAAGAAAGAGTCGGAGGAAGGCATTACCGCTTCCGTGCGGTTTGATGATGAAGTTATGCCAGTTTCAGAGGAGAGTGAGACTATTGAGTCATATCTTATGGAGGTAGACGAGATAGTCGAGAAAGTGCCCGATCACCCCATGCTACAATTGCCCTTTGGTATATTTGGGACGTGCTTTTTGTGCCCGCTTTGGTTATTATCATCACCAAATCTTGCTCTTGGAGAATACCAAGGCATGGCACGGCCGTAATTTATTTTTAGACCCGGGATGACATCGACCATAGACGTTGTCAAGCTAAAGACGTTAATCAAGCGCTTCTTGGGAGGCAACCCAAGCCTGTTAACTTTATATGTTTTTGTGTGTTTTTGTGTGTTTTTGTTCTTTTTGTTTCAGGTCCCCTTCAATGTTGAAGCCCATTGGATGAATTTTGACGCTCAACTCATCATCACAAGCACGATTTCAGGGACGTATCTCTCTTTCTCTTTCTTTTACCATACCTTGCTTAATTTTTCATTTTATACAATGTGGACATTGTATGGTTTAAGTGTGGGGGGATTGTCCTTTGGTTAGCAATTGTTCGTATGCTTGCTTGTGGTTGACTTGAGTTGTGTGTATTGATATTGACTGGAACCTTGACGAAGTGACGTGGTTAAATGCTTTGGTTAGGATATTTAGACTTCCGTTCGAACAATAGTGTAATTGTGGGGAATGAACTGTAATTAGTCTATGAAGTGTCTTGTCTTCTGTTCTATTTCTTGTTTCGTTCTAACGAGTCGAGTACTCTCCACTAGTCCCATTTTCAGTTAACCTCTATAGGAATTTATGTAATTTTTCTTTTTTATTTTGGAGACGTTAAAACCCCACGTGCAAAGTTGAAAAATGTTATCAGTTGCACTTAGCAACGTATGATTGGAGTTAATAAACTCTCGTTGTTGATTAATGTAAATTATGTTCGTTTTGTTGTACCTCATCTTTATGGGTACTTAAAAAAAATAAAATGAAAAAAAAAAAGAAAAAAGAAAAGAAAAAGAAAGAATAAGTACAAGAAGAGAAAACCTTGTACAAGTTCAGTTCGTATTGTTGTTTTTATTTTTTATTTCTTAGATTGTATTGTTAAAGAGGTGTATAGATGACTGGGCTAGTCGGGTGATGACTTAGAGATTTGAGCAGGGATAGACTTTGGCCGAGGCATGGATGGGTGACGTACATGGAGGTCAACTCGTTACTTTTTGGTGTTCGGAAGCTAGTCTAAATCTCTTATCTCAACGTTATCGTGTCTTCCTTTTAGTTAAGCTTTCAGTCGATTTAATGCATTAACTTCTTGAATCATTTGGATGCATTAGAGAATAGGTCATCGGGTAATTAGCTTTCCTTGTCTACGTTTAGTTCTGAATTTGCTTGAGGACAAGCAAAAAAGCTAAGTGTGGGGGAGTTGATTTGTACATATTTGTGTGTGTTTTTCGTGTGTTTTTGCATTGCGTTTTGTGTGTTTTGTCGGGTTTTAGGTTTTTATTCTCCTCGTTTCTCTTCTTTTTAGTATTTTTCGTTTCTTATCTCATTTTATATTTTTCTACTTTATTTATAAGTAATTAGTCTAATTATGTTTAATTTTCTCTTTTAGCATTGAGACGACGAAGATTGGACGAGCATTGTGCTGAGCTAACACTAGGTACCAGTTCGACACTGGGTTACCCAGTGTTCGAGTCCTGCCGACACTAGCTGTCGATGCCCGCAACCTGCGCAAGCGTCAGTCGACGCACTGTCGATGCTTTGTCGATGCACACTTGCAGTTGCATCGATCCTGGACCGCGTCGATCGACACCCTGCCTAGTCGACGCGAGCAGTCTGACTCGCATCGACGTCGACGCTCGGCACGCGTCGGTCAATGCTAAGGCAGTTTTGGCGATTATTTTTGGAAATTCTATATAAACTTGATGGTTTCTTCATTTTTAGGAGGCTGTAACGAGGGGGAAAGGTTCAGAAATTGCAGAGAATCCTCGATTCTTGTCCCATTTCAGTCACAAGCATAGTTGAGTTTATATTCGTAAAATCAAACATCGGAATGACTTCCGATTAGTCTTCCTTGTGATTCGACTCGAGTCAAACTTACCGCCTACAATAGCTCCATTCTCTTGCGGACGAGATTTTTATTTTTAAATAAAAAGTAGGTGTAAAAAGTTCGATTCACAACCTATAATAAATCGGTAGTGAAGAGGCATTTTTAGGTAGGAGACCTGGTCCTCCGCAGAGCTGATTTATGCAAGCCCAAGGGAAAGCTGGATGCTACTTCGCAAGGACCGTACAGGGTCACAAAAATTCTGGCGGGAGGGGCTTATGAGTTAGAACAAATAGATGGAGTCAGAGTACCCCGAGAATGGAATGTATCAAATTTAAGAAAATTTTATGTGTATGATTATTTTATGAAACTTATTTATATAATGGTGATTTGAGTTTATCCATACCTTATTACATACTGACCTGACTGTCAGTGAAATTTCAGCCCTGATTGGCTAAGGGCGGATGCCCAGAAAATCCTGACCTGATCGTCAGTGAAATTTCAGCCCTGATTAGCTAAGGGCGGATGCCCGAAAAATCCTGACCTGATTGATAGTAAAATTTTAGCCCTGATTGGCTAAAGGCGGATGCCCTAGTGATCTTGACCTGATGGTCAGCCATGATTAGCTAAGCACGAGCACCCCAAAATACCCGACCTGATGGTCAAAGAATTATCCAGCCATGAATGACTAAGGGATGGATATCCCTAATTTGACTTGATTAATGGCAGGAGCCCCAAATTTTATTTTAAGCCCTGTTCTACTCTCGTAATTCAGAAAGCACCCAAGAAAGTTTGGATTTAGGATTAAGGACCTATAGTGTAGAAAACCAGAAACACATTGAAACATGGGATGTTATTTTAACTGAAGGAGATACGAGTACATGAGAGAAAATCCCTGGAAATTGCAAAAACGAAAATACAAACAAAATGAAAATTGAAAGCAGTAACATTAAACATCATGGTTAAGAAGAGGAAGCCCTCCTATCACAAGCTAAAGCCTGGCAAACACGTCACAGTTCGCGCCCAGTCTCGTGAAGGTGTTGGCGATACTTATTCGCCCGTTTGAAGGTGGAGTGAACCTCACCGGCGGCGCTGGTCAGTCGGCATACTGATTCGAGCAAATCACCTTTCTCCTCTTGAAGTTGACAGTTGAGCTGGCAAAGTTCAGCCCACTCATGCTTATAGTGGCGTTTCTTTTGCCTCTTTCTCTCCAAAAGTTTGCATACTTGAGAAAAAATTTCGCGGAGCACAGAAAGTTTGAATTTTCCAGAGAAGAGTGCGAGATCCTTTCTCTTCAAAGTATCAATTTCTTCAAGTAAGAAGGAAGAATCCATAATGAAATGCGTAACGGGACAACGCGTATATATAGAAAGCAGAGCACGTTATCTATAACAAAATAGTACTAGGGTTTCCTTAAAACAAGGAAACCCTAAAAGTTACAAAACGATAGGAATTGTTAATAGAGAGCAGTCAGAATCAATACAGAAAACAAAATATAGCTCAGATCAGCCTAGCCCTTAACACCCCCGTCCCCAGCATCTAGATCTCTAGAAAACTGCTCCACAGCATCCTCCTCAGAAAGGTCGCTGAGTGATACCCCACCGGTTAACTCACCTAGATCAGCGAAGGTCGGGGAGGGAGTAGAGGCAGTTAGTACTAGAGTCACACCCTCATCTGGGTGAGAGGAAGACCCTATAACAGGAGCACGGAAGAGCTTGAGGATGTGCTCAACAAATTTATGAGCTCCGAGCTAGTGAAGGTGATCCCCTTCAGCAGAGTAAGAGAAGCTTTTAGTCTCGGGGTTCTCCTTAATGGTCTGGCTCTGATCGTAAGGCGTCAAGGGATTCTCCTTGGACAATTTCGCTCAAGCCTCTAGGCCAAGTTAGAAATATACTAATGCCTCGGGCACAAGGAGTTTGTAGAGATCCATCGATTCAAGGAAGGCATGTTTCGTAGCCTCCCTCGTGGTCTGGATAAGCTGGAGCCCATCCTCTGAATTCAAAAATTCAGTCCTTTCCTCTTTCCGACCCCTTGCCAGAGCTGCCTCCACCTGGCTTGACACCTCATCTCGGGCCTCCTCCTCTTTTTCTAGTAGCCAATGCCTCTGCTCGGGCCTCTTCCTCTCCTTCCTTGGCAGTCAGCAGCTCTGCCTTGACCCTCTTTAGTTCGTTTCCCCTCTCCTTGCAGAGCGCCATCAGTCTCTTCACTTTTTCTTTCAGCAGATTGTGCTTCTTGACTAGATCTGCGTTCATCAGGGAGCCTCTAACGCGGGCGACCAAAATGGACCTCTTTGCTGCGGCCTGATGAGAAGTAATAGAATTGATAGTAACAGCAAGGAATGGAATATGCGCAAAAAATGGAGGAGGAAAAGGATAATTACCCTAGCCTCATCTTAACAGAGTGATTCGATTAATTCAGGGTCACTCCATTTCTCTAGAGTCTTCCGATCTGATGCCGGACATTGGCCCTGAAAGAACTGGACAACCACTACTCCCGAGTAGTTCATAACCGAGGTGCTGGTGAACAAAGTGGTATTGGGGTTAACCACCTTGACCTTTGGGGCAACCGCCTCCTTTCTGGATCAGGCTCGCTTTCGGGAAAGGCACTCCTGCTCATCCCCTGAGCCGGGCTGATTTGTCATGTCTATTTCAGGTGGAAAAGATCTTTCTGGCACGTCAGACCTGGCAGGTTGAGCAGCCTCTTCTGATCCCACAATTAATTCCCCCGAAGATCTCTTCTCGGAGGTCCCTGCGGCCTGTTGAGTCTCTAAAAGCTTGTGCATCATGGTAACTGGAAAAAAGCATAATAAACAGGTTAGGTATCAGACCGCCCTACCCAGAATATAAAGAGGATAGAGGGAAGCTAGAGCTGGTTGATTTTCATTCATATACCAATCTCCTGGGATAAGCGGCTCGTCTCTTCCCTGGAGTTTAAAAAGTCCAAAACGAAAGGGAGGAGAAGTTTGGTCAAATGGAAGATGTTTTTGTTCAACGTTGAGATAATCTTATTCAGACAAGGAGACCTGTCTCCTACAGATAGATGGTCCTGAGGTGGTAGCTGGTCAATAGACTTAGGAGGAAAGCCCCAGTCTCCGAAGTAGTGGACAAAGAAGAATTTCTTCTTCTAGGCCTTGTTGAAGGAAGGACCTCCGGTTAAGAAACGGACGCCGACACGAGCGCATAAGTAAAAGTAACCTGATGAGGCGCTCTTTGCCTGAAACAGTGAGTAAAAAGTTTGGGTCGTGGGAGTCACTCCGGCGTATCGCATGGCCAAATTATAACCTATGATTATCCTAAACGAATTTGGAACAAACTGGTGCACTGGGATTCTGTACATTTGAGTGATTTCTAATATAAGGGGGTTGACGGGGAGACGCAACCCCGCCTGGAATTGATCAACAAAAATATTAAGGTGATCGGTCCGTGTCTGATAAGCTCTCTCACCTATGTCGGGATTAACTAACGATAATTCTTTAGGGATTTGAAATCTTGACCTCAACCCTTCCACCGTCCTATTTCTAAGGATAGAAACCGTGTTATCGGGGTGTCCTGGGATAAGAGGGAGCTAATCGTTGGAGGTGTTCGGGGAAGAAGAGAATGTTGTCGGCGAAGAAGGATCCGAGCTCCGGTGGGTAGAAGAGGAAGAAGATGGTTGAGTATACATAATTTGAGAAGACAAAAGACTAGGCAAACACCTGGTTTTTGGAGGTGATCGGAAATCGCTCGGAGAAGATAAAACTGTGAATAAGAGAAAGAGAAACAAAGGCTTGGTGAAGAGAAGTGAAAGTGAAAAATGAACCGCGAAAGAGGAGAAAAGGGATAAATTTTGAAAATGGTTATTGAAAAAGTATTTGATGCGATTTGTGTATTTAATGCGCGTCAGAGGTACAATACTTGTAAAGGTGTGTTGGGGATCCCAACCGTTGAGAGTGGGATATCAGACGTTACACATCATCCTAATGATACGACCTGATTTGAAAAGTGGATTCAGCGGGATCCATGCACGACAATGAGGAATTTGTAAAGACGTGTTGAAAATCTCAACCGCCTGGAGTGAAACCCTAGGTTTCATAGTTCATCCCAACCACTTGAGAGGGGGGGGGGGGGGGGGACTGGTTGGTATGACCCAAATATGCCTAACCTGGAGAACAAGATCTGGTTGGGATAACCTGAGTTGCCACTCTGACTCCCAAAGGAAAATGGAAGATTGATCCTGATATGGGCTTGTGACCCAGAGGGGGAATCTATCCTGCTTAGGTTGGGAAAGAAGGTGAGGCTAAAACGGCGAGGTCACGCCTCCACTTGTCCTAAATAGGATAATCTGGTCGACTATCCTGCATGACATTTTGCCTGGGTAGACCTGGTGGGGATGAGCTGGATTAAAGCCTCAGGAAAAGAAAGATGAAGTGGAGAGTAAACCTATCGCTCGATGGATATCATCATGAATTGATCTAGAGCCTTGGATAAGGTTCGGGAGATTAGATCAGAGACTTAAAGAACTTAGTGATAGAGCTATCTTGTCCTGGGTAGAAGTTTCTTGATCAGGTCAGCTTGAATAACAGCCCAAGATTTGCGGGTTTCCATTTCTGGGATCTTAGAAGGGCCCCACTTGGCAAAAACTATAAATATCTCAGCTCTAAGGCTGAGAGAGGTATGACATCCTAAGAATTCTTCTACTGATTTTGCTTATTCTGATTTAAAATGCTTAATGACTTAAGCATCGGAGAGGTTTCCACCGGAAATCCCACGGTGGTCGTTTCTAACTTGTTTTTGTGGAGACAGGTCCGGATATTATCAGAGAAGGAGCAGGTGTTCCTGGTGTAATTTTCAGGGCGAACAGGGTCCACTTCTTTAATGAGTTCGTAGGGCCAAATCACAACCATCCAATACATTTGATCCAATAAATTAGTTTGGGTGACAAATATATCTCCGTCTTTATAAATGTGCATCAATGGATTTTAAATATGCAAAAATTAATATTAAATGAACATTAACATTGTTAACTAATATAAATTACATTATTTATATTTTTCTCTCTCCTCAATTAATAGTTCCTCTATTGAAATCTGTTTATAAGTCTCAAAAAATATAAGTATTGCCAAAATAAATTATACCACATTATTCCTTACGGCCTAAGGAACAATACACATACCATTTTCCCCAATAAATTTGTAGATTTAGAAATTCTAATTGAAATTATTGTGATAAATAAAATAATAGAAAATAGAAATTCACTACACATTTAAACGCATGTTATTGCACATTTAGAAATACATTAGAAGGCGAAATGGCAAAAAAAACAAAAAAAAAACCCAATAATTATGGGGTGGTGGCACTTTCATACCACTAACTTTACATGGTGGTAAAAATATCCCGTAACTTTTAAAAAATACGCAATTTGACCCCACTAGTTGCCAAAAATTTGAAAATCTCCCGGAGTTAGTCACGTGAGGGGCACGTGCAGCTTCAATTTGAGGATTTTCTAAAAATCCGGTCAATTTCACCAATCTTGACTTATATTTGGGAAGTCAATGCAGATATGGAAAATGTGGGACCCACATGAATTTTGGGGGGAAAATTGAAGGGTAATATGGACATTCTCAAAATAGGAAAAATAAATATTAAAAAAACAACCCTAAAAAATAAACACAAACCCGTTTTCAACAAATCAGATCCACATTACTCATTTTCTTCCCCAAATTGAAAAAATCGATGACTTATTCTTGAAGAACTTTAATTGAAGTTTTTGCCCCCAAATCAGATCCACAAAACACCCGTTTCGGAATATCCCCTCATTTCACCACCCGTTTTGCCCCTAAATTGAGATTTTCGAAGAACCCTAATTCACAATTGCCCCAGATTGAATATAAATCAACTCGATGTCTTATTCTACGAGCACACTGAAGTGCTACTGCAAGGAGCCGGCGGTCATTAGGACTTGATTGACCGGCAAAAATCCTGGAAGAAGGTTTCATGCATGCTTGTTTTGGAAAGAGGTAATCTTAGAATTTTCTTTCACCAATTTGAATTTTTCTTATATTTCACATATTTACATAGGGGAGGGGTTATGGTTTTTATAATTCCTGAGAATTGATATCAATGTTAATAAAATTGGTGATTTAATTAGTAAAGTTAATAATATTTTTCAATTAATGATTTAATAAGTGAAATTAATATTTTGTTCAATTTTATCAAACTAATTCCTTTTTTCAGAAAAATGGATGTAACTTTTTTAACTAGGAAGATCCTCTGATGTGTCGTAGAGGTCGTGAGATTATTCCAGGATTGCTAAGAAAGATTAATCGGTTGCAAAGTGGAGTTACAAACATGGAGGGGGAAGTTTCAAAGTTGAAGGAAGATGTGGCTAAGATGGAAATTAAATTAGTTGAGATGGGAAATGAAGTTTCAATATTAGAAGATGAAGTTGCAAAGAAGGATTGTGCTAAGAGAAGGCTTATGAAGTTGTTGATTATCATGTCACTAATTGCATCCATCTTCTTCAGAATGTGGAGAGCTTTAGGTGGGAAGTCTACTGGTTTGAAGATGTTAGCTTGGCAAATTAGAATTTCCTAATTCTCTTTTCTCCTCCATTTGTTGTAATTGTTGCATATTATTGTAACCTTGCCATGTTTCCATTATGTTTGGTTGTTATTTGAATGTTCTATGACTAAGGGAATTGGCATTAATATTATGTTAGTGTATCTTCAGTTCTTTTTAGAAGTTTCAAGTGTTTTTTTTGTTGGTAATATTACTTGTGCAAACAACCTAAATACAGACAATCATAATGCTTAAAAACTGAAATGAATAAATGTTTTACAGAGGAATGAACTAAAGTCACAATTGAGTTGACAATATCTTCAAAATCACTGAATAATATACATCAATTGTGCATCAATACATAACACAAAAACAGTGAATCAAAAGAAACAGAGTCACAATCACCAAATAAGTTTTAAAAAAAAGTTTCACAAAAGAAAAAACAACCATTAACTAACTAAAATATTTTAAATGTCACAAAATTCCATGTTGGTTTCTTTGATTGAGGCCCCTTGGACATCATCAATTGGTCATATGCACTTGGACCAGGCATTTGCACGTCTTGGTTTGTAGATGATCCAGTTTGAATACCATCAATGATGTCATCAAATGTGTTTTCCATTTCTTCATCTGACATGGCATCCTCATTTAAGGAGGCAGCAACACTCTTGGCATTAGGGTCTTGAATGATCCATTTGAAGCACAATTATTTTGGACTGTAACAGTCTACAAATAATACGAGAAATGAACAATGAAAAAAATGAATAACTTATTACTAAAAAACTTATAATACAATATATAAATTTTATTATTAAAATTGACCTGGGTCCCTTTAACCCTTTGTTCATGAGTAAGATAAGAACCCTCCTCAGAACCACCTTCATTTTGTACATTAGTAGTCTACAAACATAAAAATTGTGCAGTCAGCAGATTACAAGAACATACATGAGTGTTGAAAAATAAAAATAATAAGAAAAAAAAATGAATAAAAAATATTAAAATTTACCTCAGTCTCATTCACTCCTGTATTAATAAAATTTGGATCCAATAGATACAAGATCATACGTTCAAGCCGCAGTAGGAGATGAAATCAACTCTTTGGTGTCGGGAGGGGGAAGGGAGATAGAAAATGAGACCTCCGGTCGGATGAATGGAGGACCGACCGACCCGGGGGTGTTGAAAAAATAAAATAAATAAGAAAAAATAAGAAAAATAAGAACATATAAGAAGATACATAAATGTGGCACTTACTTCACTTTGCAAATTTTAAGTTTTTGTTGCCTTACACACCCTTTCATTGTGTCCTTCAATACCACATTTACCACACTTCATAGTTTGCCGCCTCTTGACTATCACAGGTTTCTTTCCGGCCTTGTTCTTTTTCTTCTTGATAGATGGCTCATCAGGCTCTCTTCTCCTTGCCTTAGATGTTCTTCCAGCTCCTCTACTAAAATTGGGAGGCAAGGGCGGAATGAAATTTTTCTCATCCCACATCAACTCTCCATTTATGGCTAGTGATTTGTACATTTTCGTATGTGATTATTTTCGTGTGTTTTTGCATTGTGTTTTGTTTGCTTTTTCGTGTTTTAGGTTTGTCTTTTTCTCATTTTTGTTCCTTTTGATGTTTTTCATTTCGTATCATGTTTAATATTTTTCTACTCTATTTAATAAGTAATAATCTAATTTTGCTTTATTTTCGTGTTTCAACTCAAAACGAAGAAGACGGGACGAGCGACGTGCCGAAGCCCTGCAGGCGCCGCAACCAACACACGCGTCGGTCAACGCACCGTCGATGCTTGGTCGACGCAAACTTGCAGTTGCGTCGATCCTGGCTCGTGTTAGTCGACGCACTGTCTGGTCGATGCCAGCGCCTGACTGATTAGCACGGATTTGTCTTGATTTTTATTAGTCTTTTAGTTAGTTTTTCTTATTGTTTTCGGTATAAGTTGAATAGATTGAGCACATTTTCATATTTTCTTATCTCCAGCTTATTTTATTGTATTTTAATCATAATAAGTTAATTTTATGTTTATTTTAGGTATTTTGAAGTATTTAAGTTTGGACGTAGTCAAGGATGGGCGTATGAGTGGAGTTTCAGCGAAAACGGGCCGCGACTTGAAGAATTTGAAGCTGCCAATTATCTATAATGGTTTTCCATCTGGAACCATTATAGTAGCACTGCCGACACGCGCTGCCGACGCTGCCTGCCGAGCCATGCCCACACTGCCAATGCTGGCTGCCGAGAGTCGCCCGCGTCGACCAACGCTTTCCGGCACTAATCGATGCCCCTGGCCAACGCAGCTCTCTGTAAGCGTCGACCGATGCGCACCAATACCTATTGATGCTGCCGACCGCTGCGCATCACACCTTCCGAGCCGACCCGCGCGCCCTGCCTAGTGCCGATGCCGAGAGAAGTGAGCATCGACCGATGCACCCGTCGACGCCAACGGCCCAGATAATGCGTTTTTAGGGTTTCTTTCTGCCCAAGACTTCCCACAACTTTAAATACCCTATTTATTTTGGATTTTTGTACACATTATCATATTCCTAGGGTTCCCAGACCTCTTAGGGGCTGACAACCCCAAAAAGTGTCCTACTATTTTCTTAGTTACATTTCATAATTCTTAGTTTTAAACCTATAGCTTTTAGATTAATTAGATTAGCTCTCAGGTAATTTATATTCAAGATTTCTCCAAGCAAATTCTGTCAATTCGTCTTCGTTTAATTAGTAAGTATTTATTTCTTCACTCTTTAATTTAGTTTGCATGCTTTTGATTAGTTTAATTAATTTTCTTAGAATAATTATTACTTCCATGACGAATCGTTCTAGTGATTGCTTTGAGATTGTGAAGTTGAGATTGATGATAATTGTTAGCTAGATCTAATGGATCTAGAGCCTAGATTCATTTAGAACCATCAATTGGGTAATCCCAAGAGATCTTGGAGACGAATCAAAGCTCTAGAACCCTAGTTTTCTTAATTCGTTTAAAATTATTTTAATTAATAAATTCCTAGATTAGATAAATTCTAGATTTTATTGCTCTTAGATAAAATAATTTAGGATTTAGATAACTAGTTCTTATTTTAAATAATATTAGATTTAATTAATTAGATCATAGTTTAATTAAATCTTAGTTTTAATTAGTTTAATTAATTTCTAGTTCTTAAAACAAATCAAACAAAACCCCGTTCATGTGTTATTTTCTTTAATTTCTTATTCGTGAAACGCAAACATAAAATGAACTTCCGAATCAGCTTTCCTCGAGAGATAGACACGAGTCAACTTCCCACCCTACAAGAGCCCACGTTCTCTTGCGAGCAAGCTTGCGTGTTTTAAATTAAAATATATTAAAAAGGGGTGCACAAAGGTTTGAATCAAAATCTTGGCGCGGTTGCCGGGGAAAGCTAAGTAGGTTGTGAATTTTGTGTTTGCCCTTCGTGATCCTTATTTATTTTTATCTTATCTTTATTATAATTTTTCTTTTCGTTGGTTTCATTATTTTATCTGGTAAATTTAATCTTGTGCGTTGAGTGTTGTGTATGCAAGGTACATCTCTTGAAGCCTCGATTCAACGTCCGAAAAAAATTAATTAAAAATTAAAAAATAGTATTACTCGTACGATGATCCACCGCTAGATTGGCGTCATGCACCTCGATCGGCTATTCCATTGAGTGACGCAATGAAGAATTACTTTCCTGACAAATACGACTAATTGAATCTCCTGATTTTTCATGGGCGTCGAAACGAAGATGCGCTAAGATTCATTCAAAAGTACGAGTTCATCACTGATAGTTTTCCTCTTCATGGGCTTACAAGGGATCAAGTGAAGATCCGACTCTTCACTTTTGCGCTGAAGGAAGAAGCAATGAAATTGTTTGTAAGGCTAGAACCTGATTCTTTGCGTACGTGGTATGAAGTAGGCGATAAATTCATGAGGAAGTTCTACGTACCCAATGTAATATGTGATCATTGTGGATGTCGAGGACATATGACGCATGATTGTTTGGTAACATTTGATGATGAGCCACAGGAGGAAGTTATCGCCGTCCGAGATTTTACGAGCCATGAAGAATATAAACCAGACTATTAATTTTTGGCGGGGCAGCAAGGTCATGAAGCTGAGAGCACGGGTTTTCAAGACGAGCAATTTGATGACCCTTTTGAGACCATTTGTCAACAAGGCGAGATTGATCAATCCACTGTGAAGGAAGAAGACCTTGCACAATTCATGGAACGTATGGAACGAATAATAGCTTCTTTTGACAAATCGTTGAACGAGGGGGATGGGGTACAAATGTATAACCTTTCTAAACTTGAAAGGTATGTAAATGAAGTAGGTCGTCAAGTCGATGCTTCTATAGCAGGAAGGGAAGAGGAGAGAGATAAAATTCAAAGTCAACTAGCGATGCAAATTCTTGATGTTGTGGAACTTCTATTGGAGGAAGAAGTTTTGAGCTCGCCTATTTGTTTAGAGGATGTGCATAAATATGAAGTTTTGGAGAATTTAGACGTGATCGTTCCTCTTGAACTTGACGATGTCGTGTTGGATAATGATATAGTAGAGTTGCCATTGGGGATCCTGGAGGTTGATGAAGTAATTAATTTGCCAGAGTTTTGCATGGAAGAAGAAGACGTGGTGCCAATTTTAGGGGATGTGACTGTAGAGTCTCACGTCATGCAGTTGAAGATCCCAGTGGATGCTGTGAATCGGGTTTGCTCGATTTATTTAGGGATGATGTAGAGGATGAGCCGATTTTAGAAGATGAATTAACTCCTCTTGTGCTGGATGATTTAGACGTCGAGGACAACGATGAATTTTTAAATCGGGCAGCGGCAATTTTAGGGATAAATCTGAACGACATTGTTGTGGGCGATGTCAATTTTGATGAGGTGTTAGAGAAGGAGTTTATTGAGCCTCTTGTTATCCCTCCCGAGTCGTTAATGGATTTTAATTTTGAGTTGGTGGAAGAGTTTGTTGAGGGAATTTCCAAACCCCTGTGCCCGAATTTAGTTCCCAATATTTTTGAAGATGTTGAGGGGGATTTTAGAAAAACGAAGGAGAATGTATTAGGTGTTGATGAGTTCTTATGTTCGACAGACTTCCTCATATTCCCGAAGATTGCGGATCACCATGTGCCCGAATTAGTTGTTGATATGTTCATGGTGATAGATTATTCGCTTTTTAAATCCCCGAAGCGAGTTAATATTTTTGTTCTATGATTTGCTTACCATGCGCGCCTTGGAGGAATACATTGCATATACTTACTGTTGGAGAACACTAAGGCGTGACACGATCGTCACTTATTTCTAGATCTGGGATAGCATCGTTCGTAGAAAGCGTCGAGCTCTTTAATTTAGTTTGCATGCTTTTGATTAGTTTAATTAATTTTCTTAGAATAATTATTGCTTCCATGACGAATCGTTCTGGTGACTGTTTTGAGATTGTGAAGTTGAGATTGATGATAATTATTAGCTAGATCTAATGGGTCCAGTGCCTAGATTCGTTTAGAACCATCAATTGGGTTATCCCAAGAGATCGTGGAGACGAATCAAAGCTCTAGAACCCTATTTTTCTTAATTCGTTTAAAATTATTTTAATTAACAAATTCCTAGATTAAATAAATTCTAGATTTAATTACTCTTATATAAAATAATTTAGGATTTAGATAATTAGTTCTTAGTTTAAATAATATTAGATTTAATTAATTAGATCATAGTTTAATTAAATCTTAGTTTTAATTAGTTTAATTAATTTCTAGTTCTTAAAACAAATCAAACAAAACCCCGTTCATGTGTTATTTTCTTTAATTTCTTATTCGTGAAACGCAAACATAAAACGAACTTCCGAATCAGCTTTCCTCGAGAGATCGACACGAGTCAACTTCCCACCCTACAAGCGCCCTTGTTCTCTTGCGAGCAAGCTTGAGTGTTTTAAATTAAAATATATTAAAAAGGGGTGCACAAAAGTTTGGTTCACTGGCACGCGTCGACGACGACGCTCCGCCTTCGTCGGTCGACGCTCCAGCGGTTGAGCAGTTATTTTCTGGAAAATCTATAAAAGCCTGTTGGATTCTTCAGAATTCCGGTGGCTGGAACTTGGGGGAAGGTTCGAAACATTGCAGAGACCCCTCGGTTCAATCCCCCTTCCGATCACATGCATAATCCGTGTTTAATAGTTCGTTGTTTGTTCGTTTCTATTTTGTATGACGTTGAAGATCATTTATCGACGCTGAATTTCGTTGTATCGCTGTTAATTTCTATAGATTATAAGTATTCTGAACTTACTCAAATTGCTTTTTGATTTGTAGTTGTTTAACTTTGGGTTTTTTACTTTATGTTTCTTGTCGGATTTCAACTAGTTAATGTAGTTTGTAACCTTTTACCATCTTTCTTGTTTTTTGTTTATATTTAATTACTTATGTAGTTTAGTTGTGATTTCTCGTTAGTTTAATTGTTTCAATGCTTATAATAATTGTTCCGTTGAATTCCTTTGAAGCTTGAGTTTAAATGCTTTCGTTGAAATTATGTTATTGATTATGTTAATGTTTTTTGGCTAAATTTATCGGTCTAGTGCCTAGGGCCATTTAGAGTCATCGGGATTGACAACCCTGATCGTGAAGATGATTTTGGTGCACTAGATCCCTCTCTTTCTTAATCGTTTCAAATCTTTCGAATTCATCGTAGTAGATGTCAGAACTCTCAAGCCATATTTGATCGCGTGTTTAGTTTAGTCATTTCTTTCATTTTCTCGTTCGTAAAACCAAACACCAGAATAACTTCCGATTAGTCTTCCTTGTGATTCGACTCGAGTCCAACTTACCACCTACAGCTGCTCCGTTCTCTTGTGGACGAGCTTTTTATTTTTAAATAAAAAGTAGGTGTAAAAATTTCGATTCAAAATTTGTCGCCGTTGCCGGGGAGTTGACAAAGGCTGTCCAAAAATGTTTGTTTGTGTATGCTTTATTTAGTTCATTTCATTTGTATTCTTTTGTCTCGACTAATTTAATTGTTTGTTAGTGAATGCGAGGACGTAGGTCCTTTGGTGGAGAATTAGTTCCTTTAATCGACAACATTCACCGGGTAAATCGAACTAGACTCACATCGATAGCAGGATCATCGATGGATCCGCCCGGAGCAAATCCTACAGAACCGAATCTGCTGGAACCTCAAAATGAACAAAATAATGCACCAAATCCGAACGTAAATCGAAATCCACCACCGTTTAATCAGGACCATTTCAATCAACAAGCTAACAATCACGGCATGCAACTGAATCAACAACAAATTCCAATCTTCCATCATCAAAAACCGTTCAATCAACAACAACAATACTATCCACCCCGAGTTCCGTACGTGCCACCTCACAGGCTGTTCCATCATCATGAGCCTCAGCCGGCTCGTATGCGCGAATTCGCTCGGCCCGTGATTAGCCCGTCTACATCATGCATTCGTCTAGGCCCAGCGGCCCGAGATTATGAACTCAAGGCCACTCATTTCAACCTTTTGCCCTCTTACTTCGGGTGTCTAAACAAAGATCTGATAACTTTCATCCGGAAATTTTACTCGATCATCCAAACATTCCCATTACAAGGACTTCGTGAAGAACAACTGAAGATGAGATGTTTTCTGTATACATTAAAGGACAAAGTGAATACTTAGTTTTTGTCGTTGGAGCCTGATTCTCTTACGAATTGGTACATGGTGTATGATCGCTTCATGGAGAAGTATTATTCGAATCAAACGACGGCTCAACTCCAAGTACAGATAGCGTCGTTCAATCAGATGGATGGAGAAACGTTCCATGAGGCTTGGGAACATTGTAAAGGACTATTGACGTAGTGCCCACATCATAATTATCCACCCGAGCTCGTCAATCAATTTTTTTATGATGGGCTTATTCTTACATTTCAGTATATGGTGGACAATGCAGCAGGGGGAGAGATCGGATCACGAACCACTCAGGAAGTATGGGACATATGCGAGTCAATAAGCTACAATTCTCAACAGAAAATCTCGCGATCGAAGAAAATAGCCGTTCATGAGACCGAGATGTCACATACATTCCCTGACGATACACAGAGAATTGTCGAGTTAACGAGGCAAGTGGCCTCATTGCAAACCCAAAACATGCTTTTATCTCAAGGCATGTCTCAATCATTAGAGACGTGCGGCATTTGTGGAGGGTACGGGTATGGAGCTAATACATGCCAAGTAGCATTTGAACCAATTGAGGAAAATAATGAACAAGCACTTGCTATTCAAGGGTTTCAAGCAAATCAACAAGGGCAAGGATATCAGAGTTGTTACCCACGAAATAATAATTCATTTTCCAACACTTACAATCCGGGATGGAGGAGTCATCCAAATTTCTCGTGGTCGCATAATCAAAATGTAGCGAATCCGACACCGAACCCAAGGCCACAAAATAACTTTGTTCCCCAACAACTATATCAACAACAATAGGGACAAGGTCAATTTTCATTCTCGACTCGACCAATGCAACAATCAAAACTGCAAGGGCAAGGTCAAATACCATTTCCTCCACCTGACTCAAGAACCTGTTTCACCAACACTCGAGGAGACATTGCGTACATTCATGCAACGCACTGAGTCAACATTGTAACGCAATTACAAACGGATGGACAAGCTTGAGACAGCTCTTGGCCAACTCGCCAAGTGTTTTGAATGTAATTGTGGTGTTTTTCTCATATTTTTAAGTCGGGTTTTATAATGGTTTTAGCGGTTTTTGAGTCAATTAGTTAAGTTATTAGGTTGTTTCTCTCGTTTTATTATCTTTCGTGTTTCTTTTTGATTTTATACTTAATATGGTTATTTTAATCATAATTAATTAATTTTATGTTTAATTTATGTATTTTGAAGTATTTTGGTCTGGGGATGGTCAAGTGTGGGATTACAAGTGGAGTTTTGGCGAAATCGGGCCTCGATTTGAAGTATTATAGCTGACACTGGGTACGTTGCTGACACTGGGTTATCTAGTGTCCAAGTCACACCGCCGAGAGCCCGTGCGCATCGCTGCCGAGACCTGCCGGCGTCGGTCGATGTAGGGTCAATGCTAACTCTCTGTTGCGTAGATCTTGCAGAGCGTCGACCGACGCCCCGCGCGCGTCGATGCCGAGCCTACCGAGCCACGCCGAGCGCTGCCGAGTCACACCGCCGAGAGCTGCCGAGCCCGCCCGCACATTCCTGCCGAGAGCTGCGGACACTAGGTACACCCCCGACACTGTGTTACCCAGTTTCCGTGCCTTCTCGCTCAAATGCCGAGCCATGCCGAGTCATATCGAGCCATATCGACCCAAATGGTCTATTTTGACCATTTTGGGTCAAATTTGTCAAACATGGGAAATCCAAGCTTATAAGGCTTATTTGACCCATTACCCCTAATAAAACCTATTAAAAATAGAACCTCACTCTCATTTTGTAAAAACACCTCCTCCCAACCCAAGCTTGGGTTTGGGGTAATTTTCTCTCTCTAGATTTAATTTTCAAGCATTTCATTGGGTTTGTAAGCTCAAGAAGAATTCAAGTATTCCCTTGGATTTTTAATTTTGATTGTAATTCCATTCAAGCTTTTGGATTCTCTTTTTAATTCAAGTAAGCTTTCTTTTAATTTCATGCTTGTTCTTCAATTTCATGCTTGTTCTTCAATCTTATGCTTTTTGCCTTAGTTATTAGAATCATAGTTTAATCTTGTGAATTGGCTATGAAATCTAGTTGAGTGACACACCTAGATCATAGATCAAGCCCTTGATTGGTTTAATTTCAGTTAATTTCATATGTTTCAGGCATGTTCTTCATATTATGCTTGTTGTCTTAGCACCTTGATTTCTTGTTAGATCTTATAAATGGGCTATGGAATCTAGATGAGTGACACGTCTAGATCATAGATCGGGTCTTGGATCATCTTGATTCTGAGTTTTTCACATGCTTTATTTTGATTTTTACTTTTGTACTTTGTTCATGCTAATTCCTAAATCTATGCTTTGTTCCTTGTCGTCTTCCATAAAGTTTTGAACTTTCCCGTCTATTTTCATTGCTTTATCTATTTGTGCTTTCAATTTACGAAAATTTGCATTATTCAAGTTTTTATGTTAATGCAAGCATTGTTGTACCTTGAGCATGCATGCTTGTACTTGATGAAACATTGCTTGTTCTTGCTAAATTTTCGATTTTGCTTGCATTTTCATTGAAGGCATACGACCGAGGCATCCGACCAACTTGCACTTTACATTTTTAGCTAGTTATTTACATGTTTCATTAGCTTTTGCTTGCTTTAATTGCTTTATTTTCATTTTCCTTTTATTTTCAAAGCTTAAAACACATTGAATCCTTCAATTGAATCGAGATCCGATAATACCAATCCATGAACCCGTTGATTTATTTCAACACCACGAAAAACTACACTTCAAAATGGCGCCATTGTGAATCATCTTGGTTAAGGCTTTCGATTTGGTTGTAGTTTCATTGTGTTTTTAGCTTGCTTTGTTATTTGACATTTTTGTTAAGTATGTTATGTACTTCTAGCTTTGGTGGATATGTTCCCGACATGGGAGGGCATGGTGTAAACCATGTCGGGATTAGATTGATGTATAATGGCCTTGGTAATGTGGGAGGGCATGGTGGAAACCACGTTGCCAACGGTGGTTTTGACTATGGGCAACCCGGCATGGGAGAGCATGGTGCAAACCATGTCGGGTTTGATAGTTTCTCGGGCATGAATGGTTCCTTGGGTGGTTATGGATCTCCAAATTCCTATCCGAACGTGCAAGCTCCAAATTCCTATCTGAACATGCAAGCTCTAAATTCCTATTCAAACTTGCAAGCCCCGACTTCCGGCCCGTATGGCTATGATGCTCCACAATATTATCCGAATACGCCGAGCCCAAATTTCGGCCCGTATGGAGCCCCACCCGGTTATAATTTTAATCTTATGTCGACTATGACTCCGAGTGGAAATGTGAGTGGTGGATATCCGAGTCCCAGCCCGTATGGCGATTCTCATCCTCTCAATTTCAATCAAGCCCTGAGTGGTGCCCCTACTAATGCCCAAGTCCTCGATGCTTATGATCACTTTGGAGGTTTAATCTCCGATGCACCCCCCGTCTGCACTATGGGAGACTTTAATAGACCCTTTGTGGGGGGGCATGCTCATGAGGTGTTTCCACCCTTATCATCCAAAGAGTTTGAGTTGATTACAAAAATAACGACATTGAAGGCTGAAATCGCTCAAATGTCTAGCCCGGGCCTGACTTCTCCTTTTGTGGGACCCGGTTGTCCTACTCCACCGTCGCCTCATGATCCTATTGTTACTTATCACGTGGACCCAGTTTTCCCGGTGAATTATCCAATCCCACCCTCCGACCCAAATTTCTTGCTCTTGAGTCGGCAATTGCCAAGTCTACCTTCGCCTACTCTTCCGGTCACATTCCTCGATAAGTGTGGGGTAGTTGATTCGGTTGTCTCACCAACGGAGGAGGCCGCGGTTTTGATTCCGAGTATTTCTACTCCTCTTGACCCCTTACCTTTTACTTCAAAACAATCTTGCAAAGAGTGGGTGTATATGGACTTCATGAAGGCCACAGTCGAACAAGTTTGTTTGGAAGATAGGAGCATTGAGGAAGATATTGTACGGGATGTCAATATTGAGGGATGTTGTGAGGATGAGCCCCTTGTTCTTAATGATGAGCCCGTTGTTCCTCTATGTGGCCCCGATTTGTGTGTAGATGATTCTCAAGGTGTCATTTAGGGTAAAGACGACTTTTTAGAGGGGGAGGTGGGGGTTATTGATGATAAGATTGGAAAAATTGACGATTATCTTGAGGAGGAAGAGGGGAACAAGTCAATTACCATCCTTGCAAATTCACCTCGAGAGGAAAAAGGAGGAGAGGATGGTTGAAGGGTTTACAACTCTTAAGGGTACTATTGATTGGATACTGGGAGTGGTTGAGGGAATTAGTTCTTTGAATTCGAGTTTTGAAGATATGGTGAGAGCCGGGATTTGGAGGTTTTTATTTGAGGGCTTGATGTTTGTGATTTCTTTTGTCATTTTATTGTGCAATTACGTACGAATTAACCAATTGCTTATGTCATCTTTAGTTGAGATCATTCCCATGCTTATTTGTGTTTGTACTAGCTTGCTGTCGAAATCATGTATTGTGTGACCTATCGTTCGAGTCTTTTGAGCTTGTTTAGTGCAAAAGTTTTTCAAAACCTACTTATATTTATTAAAATAACACTTAGTCGTTAGCAATCCTGCGAAACTCTTAAAACTCGATCACCTCGTTTTCAAAAGTCTGAATATAACCCTTGTAAGAAGCCTTGTGTGTTTATCAACATTACATGCTGTGATTCGATAAGTATTTTGAGAAGTCTCTAAAAGTCGCATGTGTACATTTGGTTTTGAAAATGACGATAGGCACATATCAAACCCAATTCCAGCTATATTCAGAAATAAAAACCATTATAAATTCCTAATAAGCCCCTTTGAGCCTTTATTCCGTCTCTTGTTATCCATGGGCATAATTATAGCTCTTATTTTCATTTAATTTTGTGATAGAGAGTTTATTTATTATTGGTCTATTGAGATTGACGATTGTAAGATGGTAGTTAGTGGAGTTTATAATAAAAAATATAAAAAAGAAAAAATGAAGAAAAGAAAAATAAGAAAAAGAAAGAAAAAAAGAAGAGGAAATTAAGGGTGCTTAAGTTCTTTAAGAGCATCTAGATATTAAGAATAAAGCCTATGTATAAAGGAAAGTATTCGGGTTTTGGGTAAGAAATAGCCTTAGTTATAAAAGGCTAAAATAATGGAACATGGTTATTTTGGAAGGATTGAGGAGCAAAACTATGCTCTATGCTTAAAAAAGTTTGAGTGAGTGAGTTTTTGATTGCATTTGTTCGCAAGTTAGCCACACATCTTTATATATGACATACCTTACCGAAGAACCTACATTACAACCCTAAAAGTCCTAATCCGATTCTTGATTAAATGTGCGATGTACGAGTCTTTGATTTTCATGAGTCGTTGAATGCATGTTTATGTTGACCCAAGCGTATACACTTACCTTTTGAAAAACACAAGCGAATGAGTGCACCATAATATATTTCCCTTTTGTGAGGACGCATTCTTTTGATTTCAAGGTGAAAAGGTAACACGAGCTTAGCTTGAGAGTTTTCAACAAAAGTGTTTATATTTGCAAAACTAAGTTATATGCACAACATGACTCTTTGATCTAACTACTTTCATTCTTTCTTGATTTTGATTCTTTTGTTTGTTCGAGGATGAACAAACCAATTAAGCATGGGGTGGTTGATTCGTATGTTTTTGTTACGCTTTTGTACATATTTTGAGTCATGTTTGAGTCTTTTTACCGTCTTTTTCAGGTTAAGAGTAAGTTATTTTGCATGATTTTGCATTCTTTAGCTTTCTGCTTAACTTTTCAACTTTTTAATCAATAATTGGTCCTTTTGGACCATTTTTCCAATTTTTCTCTTTCAGCTAAATCACTTGACAAGCCCGGGAGAAAAGACAAAGGATTCAGCACTCAAAACATTCAAAAGAACACTTGTCCGATCAGATGAACTCAATAACCGAATGGAGTCGGATAAGTGCTATGTCCGATCGGACAAGAAGACAGAAACATTTATCCGATCGGACTCATGAACTATCCGATCGGACATATACGTTACAAACGCAGATTCTCGGGATTCTTCACTTACGAAACGTCTTTTGAGTCTTTAAAACTCAGAAAATATCAGTGGAAACCCATCCTTCCATACCTAGACTAGATCCTATACCATTGGAAGAGAGAATTGACAACTTTCTCTTACCTCTGACTTAGAGCCCTTACGACAAAAATCTATAGAAGTTCAATTGGTTCGTGATAACTGCTGGAGTCGGAGGTTCGTGACAAGCTTCCAGAATTCGGCGAGGTTCATCTCATCCCCGAAATAGCTGGAGTTAGCAAGGGTTCATCGTAGTATCGTGGATAGTATTTTCACGGAATTTAGTAAACTCTAAACCTTGATCTTGTTAATTAGTTTGGGTTTCATGTTAGATAATGATATTGTGATATTATGTTTGGATAATTCTATTGAATCGTTTATGATTAAATTCTTGTGAACGATTTCGTGAAGATTTGTTTTGTGTTAATTAGTTGATCCGTATTATTGTGATTTGGATGTTTTGGTATGGATTCTCCTAATTAGAATTTCTTTCGGTTAACACTTAGTGAATGGATATCTATTATTTGATGAAATGTTGAATGATACTTGGTGGAACAGTCTTTAGTTCGAGTTAGAATAGTTAATAGTTGAATTCATGAATCAATTAAACAACTCTTGCGAAGAGGTTGACACCCTCGTAGCAATATAAGTTTTAAATCAAGTTTTCTCGAATTAAGTCCTTTAAGTTTTCAAAATAAAAACCCCTTTCATCGTTTGTTTAGAATTAGAAATTGTATTTTTGTCATAATAAACATCGTTGACTCCGTATTTCCACTCCTCGAGAGAATCGACCTGGTTTAACTTGCTAGTCTACAAGTGACTCCGTTCTCTTGCGGACGAACTAACTTATTTTCAAACATAGACACACATGGTTTAACTTGGATTTAATTTTGAAACACAAAAGTTCGGATCACATATTTACTTTCATTGATTTCATATTCATATTAGTTGTTTATTCAATAATTGAGGGAGTCACAACATGCAGGTTGATTGGTCCCATTCGACACTATTCGTTATGGGTATAAATTTCGCAATGTCGCTTTTTTCAAGGGAGCATTATGTGTTTTTCCATTATTGAGCCCTACCATCCTGATCATGTTCTCAGACAGTTTGGTCATGTTCAGAGAATTCTAGATGCCCCTCTTTGTTCGAGGGTTGCAATACGACCTAAGAACAGTACTCGCTACAAGGTAGAGTGGGCATCTTCGCTTGCAAGGTATTTTATGCAATAGGATTCTTATTTGATGGCTAACCCTCGACGTGGCCGTGAAGTGAGATTTCCAGGGGAGACTTCGCCCCGATACATGGAATGGTTCATAAAGCATTCTCACCCTATCGTGCAAAACCCAGAACGACGTTCGACTAATCTTAATCGTTCTTTGACGACAAATGCAGTAGAGCAGATAAGGCTTACACGAGATCTGCTTCAAACAGTGGTGCAACGATGGAGGCATCGGGAAGAAGATCTCGCGGAAGACTATCTCACAGTAGAGGATGCATATATACAAAGCCTTAGGAGGAGGGGATAGTGATAGTGATGAAGACTGAGCCGTCCACTGGTAGACGTAGGGGTCGAGGATAATGTTCTAGGAGTTTTTTGGGATTTATTTATGTTGAACTGTTGTTCGTGTTCAGTAATTTTGGATGTTTGGTAGTTCGAACTTGTAGTTTAACAATGTTATTTGTTATTTGTTTTATCGAATTGTTATTTATAGTAGTTTAACAATGTTATTTATTTTGTAGAATTGTTACTTGTTTTGTTGAATTGTTTCTTATTTTGATGAATTGTTATTTGTGTTCAGTAGTTTTGGTTGAATGGTAACTTGTGTTTTGGATTTTTGGTATTTTCTACCTTTTGTTTTAGATGTTAAGTTGTTGAATTATTTTGGAATTTGGACCCAATAGAGAGGTGTTCAAAATATAAATCGAACTACATACACATGTTCAAATTTTATATACGAACAACATAGAAATGTTTGGGGAGAATTATCGAACAGCAGCCGTTCGAAATATTAATCTAACCACGAGTTTTATGCTTGAAACATCCTACCGAACAAGAGTAGTAAGTTCGAGTGATATATCCAAACACCTCTCTATTGCGTCAAGTGCATAATGCTATCTGTTTTCAGATGGGTCCAACATAGAGGTGTTTGAAAAATAAAAACGAACGTATATTCGAACAAAGAAGACATATTCGGAAAAAGTTTTCGAACTGTTGATGTTTGAAATTTCCTACCGAACATAAGTTACAAGGTCGAGTTCTATATTCGAACACCTCTCTGTTGCGTCAAGTGTAGAATGCTCTCTGTGTTTAGCTGAACCCAACGGAGAGATGTTCGAGATTTAGATGCGAACAGGCTACACTTGTTCAAATCTTATGTTCGAGCATATGAAATATGTTCGTAAAGAATCTTCGAACACCTCATGTTAGAAATATGTATCCGAACTTGAGTAGCATGTTCGAATATTATTTTCGGACATATATGGATTGTTTGAATGTTGTATTCGAACACCTTGGGTCCAAATTGTGAATATTTTTGAACATGTATGGGTAGTAATTTTCCATTTTGAACTTGAGTATTTTTAAACACAACATATTATGTTCGAATATCATAATATAAGTTCAACATTCTACTAATCATGCATCAAGTTCGATACATAGTTCAACTAAATTTATAAAACAGAAATCACAAATTACATAGTCCCACATTTGATAGAACATAGTCCAAATGATCATAATAAGTTTAATTAACTCCACAAGGTCATTGTATAACCTAAGTTGTTGCATGCACAACGCTTCCCATCCCTTCGCACAATCCTCACGTCGTTCATACCACTTGTAAGGTACGATAGGTAGTGGATGTCCCGGCCGTAAGTTCACCTAAATACAATAAAAAAGAAACTTGATTACTATATTGTAAGTGCAATCACATAAATATTAAAAAACAAGTAACCTACCGCAATAAAGTGAGTTTCACCAGCGACTAATACAATGCATATACATTTAGGGTTAGCGGAAATTGAAATCGATGATGTAAAAGGCAACTATGTGTTGCAAGTCTTTGAGGATAACACCACCAATATGACATTGTATGCAGATGCAATAAGGTGTCCCATCTCTGGTAGTAACAACCAGTATTTCATGGGTGAAGGTGTATCATAGTACTTCAATGCGCACAACACATCATCAATAGCTCCTCATTCGATGAATACATTACTGTACATATCACGATGTTTTTGCAATTCATCAATAAGGTCTCGCCGCACTTTGCCCCATGAATCCTTGCCGAAACCCATTAAATGAGTTACTGCACAGAAACCACAATGATCATCCCCCAATACATTCTTTATTTCAAGGATGTAATTACGAAACAGGGTAGGAAGTTCATTCGTATATGCAGATGATCTCTTTTTTTAGATAACCGGTTGCTTTTATTTTGGAGTAGAAATGAACATTGCCTTCATAGAAATCGACCCACTCAATTCGGTACTTTGTTCCATTGGAGAACAGCTATCATGAAATGACTCAACGTACTCAAACTTGCTCGGGTCACGTTTTGTTGAATTCACGTTCTTTGTGCGTTTGCCCTTTGGCCTTCCACGAGGTCGTACAGAGACCTCAGGAGGAATCAAAGAAGTTGTATCAGGTTTCAAAATTTCTTTCAACCTTTTCAACATTAGTAGCTGCTCAGACTGATTAACCAAATTAAAGTTGTTCAAGTACTCCGCAATACTATCTTTCACCCGATTTTGAATATCTTTTCCAACACTCGCATCATCCCATTCAGTTGGTTCCATGTCTAATTTTTTTCCTAAACTTATCTACAATATCTAATGACATTGGCATCCCTAATCGCTTGAATTCACTAATCTCGTGTGCACAAGGCAAACCACATGTCTTTCTTAGAAAACAACCACAAAGTAATGAATCAATGTCAATGTCATTTATAACCTTAATTTCATTTACGATTATCCAATGCCACAATAGAAATCTCACCGGGTAGCATCTTGAGAATAGTTGATCGATAATGATGTTGGACTACATGAATACTCTTCTCAAACGAAGTCTTAATTGCAGTGTGTGAAATCTCGAGAAGAGAATGTATTTTCGTCCAACATGTCTCAAAGTTTCCCATACATGATCCCAAATGTCTTTTCAACTTGGCATGCGCACTCTCTACCCTAAAAAGACATTAGAATAAGTAATCAAAATAAAATTAAAAAAATACTCGCAATTATTAAAAAGTAAACATAAAATATTTTTAAGTACCTATTAGTTGTCGTATTGTTGAAATGAATAATATTATTTGTCCATGCAGAGATAAAACGATCTTTGTAGGGATTCACCCATTGGTTAATAAAATATTGTACGGCTAATAGATTATCGAAATAGTCAGACTCAAATTTCCTGAGTTGTTCGTTAAAACGGACTTCATTATCGCCAAGCATCACTTTATTCCATGAACTATTAAAATATTCAAACTCTTCCTTTGTGCAAAACATTTCCTTACAATTTGCCAGTACATTTTTACCAATGTGCCAACGACATAAAATATAGCCGACACCGCATTAATTAATGCATTTTCCTTATCAGTGACAATAATTGTGGGCAAACATGTGGGATTCATCAGCGATTTGAGGATAGAGCATGCCCACATGTAATTTTCCTCACGCTCATGCTCTTTGTATGCGCAAGCAACCATAAACGTCATATTTTTCAATGTCACTCCAACTATCTCAAATAAATACATTTTATAACGATTCAGCTTGTATGTACAGTCCATCAACAATACAGTAGGAAATGCACGAAGTAAATCAACCAAAGTTGGATGAGCAAAAAAAATATCTTTAACTTGGTCAGTCGTACTACAACGATTCACGTGGAAAAAATAACGATTCTCCTCCAGTTTGGACATGAGAAATTGCAGTTGTAATCTTCCTGAATGCTCCATAGCTCTGTGCAATGATTGAGCATTATAAATAGTTCTCATTGTTGACACATTTCAAGGATGTCTAATTTTCAACTTGTGCAATATATCTTTTAGTCGACTATTGCTTCTTGTCATATCAACAACAAATGCATTTTCAGTAAGAGTTAAGCGACCGGCATAAGAATGACCTTCAAAGTGTTTGGCAAGAGGGTGCTTATGCATGCCAAATGTTATTTGTAATGACCACTTCTCATCACCGCCAACAAACATTTGAAAATTTTGATTCAAACTTTTGTGTTCCTACTTTATAAATATTTGTCAATTATTCAAAATCTCGCTCGCAAGAGTACGAGTTCGCATGTAGGTCGGTAAGTTAAACCATGTCAATCTCAAGGAACATGCAATCAGAATCTCAATTGTTTGTTTAATCATAAAGTAACACGAAAACTTGTACAATTTGGGGGTTTTGTTTGTTTTGATTATCTAAGAATTTAAAACGCAATAACATCAATGAAAACTAAATAACTAGTTAACCAACTAGAAATTAGTATCATGAATTATCTTCTAAGGAATCAATCTAAAACGCATGCACGAATCTAAAATCATGAAAATCAACAAAAATAACTAGCATAAACGCAAGGCAATTATCATGAACAAAACGTAAACGAAATCAAAAAACATGAACGAATTAAATAGCATCAAAGCATGAACAATATTAAATCTCCAGTAACCAAACATTAATAAAAATGAACTAAGATGAAAGATTATGAATCCAAGTATCAAAAGTAACTAAAGTTTAAGGCATAAAATAACTCAAGAACAATAATAAAAGAAACTACTTAATTGCATGAATTAAACTAAGAAAATAATTAAAAAGTTTAGAATACTTATTGGAACTTAAGAAGTGCAGTAAATTCTCCAGCTATTCCGGAGAAATCGCGTAGATCTTGGCCGAAAATTGAATCACGAACTAAAAATCGGATATTGGAACTTGTGACTCTTGAATCTTCGATCTTGATCTTCAATTATGATATGGGATGTAAAGGTGTGTTGTTTTTTAGCTTAAGGACCGAAAATAAGGTTATGGTGGTGATATGTGTATTTTGGGACGGATTAAGAGAGGGGTTTATATAGTTTTCCCATGTCTTGGAGCACAAGTTAGGGTAAAAATGCGTTTCTGGGCAGGTAACGGTAAGACTTAGCGGTGGGAGTTACCGCTAAAGCTATCGTAAACGTCTTAGTTTCTCTCTAAGGGCGATGGTAACGGTAATGGTTGTAATCGTTAAGTGTATCGTTAAGCTCTCAGTCGTTTCCTAATGGTGTAAATAACGGTATAAAGATACCGCTAAAGTTACCGTTATTTTGGTCTGGGAGCTCTCTGTCCATCTTCAGTGGTAAGGTAACGGTGATGATAACGGTAATGGTTTTCGCTAACTCCTAATTTTGCTACTTCTTCGTCGGGAAGCTCGATTCTCATCTCTTACGCATTAAACTTCATCTCTTATGCGCTGAACTCTTCCGGTTACTTAAGATGAGAAATAGAGAATAATCACCTATTTGCCTAAGTTAGATCATAATATGGTAAAATAAGATGGAAGTATATAATTACGAAATTAAGCTTAATCTACCCAGTTTATACCGAAATTAAAACGAAAAACTAACAAAAATAAGGACAAATTTATGTTAATCAACTACCCCACTCTTAATGGTTTGTTTGTCCTCGAAAAAATGATAGATTCAAAGAATAAGCAAACTGATAGTATAGTGGTGAGTATTCCCACCTGTCATGCGGGTGACCCGGGTTCGATCCCCGGCAACGGCGCAAAAATTTTAATTCGATTTTTTATGTTCCTACTTTATGAATATTTCTCAATTATTCAAAAGATCGCTCGCAAGAGTACGAGTTCGCATGTAGGTTGTTAAGTTAAACTGAGTCGATCTCAAGGAACATGAAATCAGAATCCCAATTGTTTGTTTAATCACAAAGTAACACGAAAACTTGTACAATTTGAGGGTTTTGTTTGTTTTGATTATCTAAAAATTTAAAATGCAATAAGATCAATGAAAACTAAATAACTAGTTAACCAACTAGAAATTAGTATCATGAATTATCTTCTAAGGAATCAATCTAAAAAGCATGCACGAATCTAAAAACATGAAACTCAACGAAAATAACTAGTGTAAACGCAATGCATTTATCATGAACAAAACCTAAACGGAATCAAATAACATGAACGAATTAAATAGCATCAAAGCATGAACAATATTAAATCTCCAATAACCAAACATTAATAAAAATGAACTAAGATGAAAGATTACGAATCCAAGTATCAAAAGTAACTAAAGTTTACGGCATAAAATAACTCAAAAACAATAATAAAAGCAACTACTTAATAACATGAATTAAACTAAGAAAATAATTAAAAGGTTTAGAATACTTATTGGAACTTAAGAAGTGCAGTAAATTCTCCAGCTATTTCGGAGAAATCGCGTAGATCTTGGCCGAAAATCGAATCACGAACTAAAAATCGGAGATTGGAACTTGTGACTCTTAAATCTTTGATCTTGATCTTCAATTATGATATGGGATGTAAAGGTGTGATATTTTTTAGCCTAAGGACCGAAAATAAGGTTATGGTGGTGATATGTGTCTTTTGGGACGGATTAAGAGAGGGGTTTATATAGTTTTCCCATGTCTTGGAGCACAAGTTAGGGTAAAAATGCGTTTTTGGGCAAGTAACGGTAAGACTTAGCGGTAGGAGTTACGGCTAAAGCTATCATAAACGTCTCAGTTGCTCTCTAACGGCGATGGTAATGTTAATGGTTGTAACCGTTAAGTGTATCGTTAAGCTCTCAGTCGTTTCCTAACGGTGTAAATAATGGTATAAAGATACCGCTATCGTTATTTTGGTCTGGGAGCTCTCTGTCCATCTTCAGTGGTAAGGTAATGGTGGTTGTAACAATAATGGTTACCGCTAACTCCTAATTTTTCTACTTCTTCGTCGGAATGCTCGATTCTCATCTCTTACGCATTAAACTTCACCTCTTATGCGTTGAACTCTTCCGGTTACTTAGCTATAAGATGAAAAATCGAGAATAATCACCTATTTGCCTCAATTTAGATTATAATACGGTAAAATAAGCTGAAAGTATATAATTACGAAATTAAGCTTAATCTGCCCAGCTTATATAGAAATTAAAATGAAAAACTAACTAAAATACTAACAAAAATAAGGACAAGTATGTGTTAATCAAAATATTTGGGTTATACTGCTAAAATTTTGATTCGAACTTTTGTGTTCCTACTTTTTAAATATTTATCAATTATTAAAAAGCTCGCTTGCAAGAGTACGAGTTCGCATGTAGGTTGGTAAGTTAAACTGAGTCGATCTCTCGAGGAAGACTAGATTCGGAATTTCATTTTGTGTTTGATTTAACGAATAAAAAAATAAAAATAAAACTAATCTAAACACGCGGACAAGGGGTTTTTGTTTGAGATTTATAAGAACTAGAGATTAGTTAAACTAAGAGCAAAAAATTAAATCTAAATATTACTTAAGTTATGACCTAATTAATTAAATCTAAAGATTATTTTAACTATGAGCAATTAAATTAAATCTAGAAATTATTTAAACTATCGACTAATTAATTAAATCTAGAGTTTATGGAAACTAAGAGCAAAATAATTAAATGACCTTAAAACAATTTAAGAAAACTAAGGTTCTAGAGCTTTGATTCGTCTCCACGACCTCTTGGGAAAACCCAATTGATGGTTCACAACGATTCTAGGCTATAGACCCATTAGATCTAGACAACAAATCTCATCAATAACATCTTCATAAATCCAACACAATCAATTATAGAATTCATCATACATGGGGGGGGGGGGGGGGGGGGTGGATTGTTTGTTTTGAATTAACTAGCAAGCAGGAATTAAAAGCATAAGAATTTAATTAAACTAATTAAACGAAAGAAAATGGAATACTTACTTATTAAACTAAGAAAGTTGCAGCGTTCCAAGCGAAGTCTTGAATCTAAATTATCTAAACTATCTATTCTAATCTAAGATCTAAGAATTTAAAATTAAGAAATTTAAAGAGTAACTAAAGAAATAGAATGACACTTGTTGGGGTTGTCAGCCCCCAAAAGGCCTTCGAACCCTAGGAATATGATATTGTGTGTTAAAAATCTGAAATACATAGGGGTTTATATAGAATTTGCAAAACTTGGGCCGCAAGTTAGGTTTAAGTCGGTTTTCTGGGCCCGATAACGGTAAGACTTAGCGGTAAGAGTTACCGCTAAAGCTATCATAAACGTCTCAGTTGCCCTCTAATGGTGATAGTGACGGTAATGGTTTTAACCGTTAAATGTATCCTTAAGCCCTCAGTCCGTCTTCAGCAGTAAGGTAACGGGAATGGTAGCGGTAATGGTTACCGCTAACTTGCAACTTCTGCTACTTCTTCGCCGGAACGCTCGATTCTCATTTCTGAATTATTGAACTTCTTCTCTTATGCGCTGAGCTCCTCTGGTTACTTAGCTTTAAGATGAAAAACAGAGAATAATCACCTATTTGCATCAATCTAGATCATAATACGGTAAAATAAGCTGGAAGTATGTAATTACGAAATTAGGCTTAATCAACCCAACTTATACCGAAAACAATAAGAAAAATTAACTAAAATACTAATAAAGATAAGGACAAATATACGCTAATCAAATACCCCATGCTTAATTGGTTTGTTCGTCCTCGAACAAATGATAATTTCAAAGAATAACAATAATGAAAATAAGCCCAAGCAAAGAGTCGTGTCGTGCTACATAGATAATTTTGAAAATATAGATAAATGTAACGCAACCTCAAACACTCGACGATTATTACATTGTCGTTCCAAAAATAAAATCATGCTTCCTCACGAAGGATAATATATATGTGTACGCTCGAGCACTCAAGAGTTCTTTATAGGGACGTGTTTACTCTCAAATCATCACAATACAAGCACAGTAAGCAAGCACTGAAAATAAAAAGCTTCTCAATCGCATTTAAGTGTGTAACCAACAAAGAAAAAGGTCTTTTCGTATTGTAATGTAGGCTCTTTGGACAGGTATGGAATATATAAGTCGTGTGGCTAACTCACGATCTAACATGATCAATAACTCACCCAACTATTCTAATCACGAAGCAATGTGCTTCACCTCATTCAAAAGAAAACCTCACTAAACACTCATAATGTAGCCTTTAAATTAGGCTATTTCTCAACTCGCAACTCTAAACCGACTTTTGAACAAACCACTTAAACAACTTAGAAGCTCATGATACGCTTCTTCTTCAACACAACTCTTGCCTCTTAAACATTAGGCTTCATAATAAAATAAACAATAATAAACAAGCCTTTATTAGCGTATGTAATGACTCAACACGATTCACTAAGATTCACCATTGTTTCTTTTTAAATTTTTTTCTTTTTTTATATATATATATTTTGTCCCCCTTTTATTTTTTTTATCGGGTCTTTTTTTTTATTGAAGGATGGTGATCCTTTATTACAAACTTTTCTCGAAAATCCCTGATAAATACTCCAAAACACAAATAACCAACAAAAATAACTAACTCCTACCCCACGCTTTTAATGGTTGTAGGATTCTACTCATAAACACTCATGGCTAATGGAAATGGATTATTTGGCTATGAGGGGCTCATTCAGGATTTATAGTGGCTAAAATTTATGGATATGGCCGGAATAAAGGTTTTTTCTGTGCCTAATCATCATATTCAAAGCTAACTACACACAACGATTCAAAGAGATCTCAAAATAGAACTCACTTAAGTACATGCAAAGATGATAAACACTGAGGCTACTCACTGGGTTTTGCATGAAAAGTTTTGAATTGACGCTGCTTTTTGGGTTTTGCGAAATCATTTGCGTCCAAGTACCATTTTACAATATATGAATAATAATTGTGAAAAGTTTTAGCTCAAATCACACATAGTCAACTTTGATAGGCAAGCCAGACAAACAAAATCAAGCACGGGAATAGCGATCAATCACATTAAAATACTAGCTACTACAAATCATGAGTTTAAATTGCACATTTATAAAACACAAATCATACTCAACCAACCTCCCCCCTCTAAAAATTTGGCAATCTCCTGATTGCTATAAATATATATAAAAGCAAATCAAAGAGGAAAGGAGTAAGAAAGCGTCCCTGAAAATTAAATAGTCGAGCTGCTCCAAATAGTGTTGTGTAATCATCCTTCATCTTGAATCTCGTGATTGGAAATGTCTTGATTAACAACCTTGTAGGAAAAATTTTCAGCTCGGATTTCAGCACAGTTTCGGAGGTTTGACCACGCTAACGGTTTCCTTAGCGGTAAGGACAACCGCTAGGTTAACCGTTAAGTTCTCTATGCAACGGTAGCGGTAAGTATAACGATCAGTGCCGCCGCTAAGTATATCGTTAGCCCCTTCCTGTTACTTATAGCGGTCAGCTTATCGGTTGAATTCGTTGTTAACGCCCGGGTGAGATTCCTAACGGTAATGCTAGCGGTAGAGATTACCGCTAGGTAACCGCTAAGTCTCCAGTTTTGGCGAGTTTCTCAACTTTTTCTGCACATCAACACCGCATAAATGTGCTACAACAAAGACACAACTAATAAATAAAAGAAAGAAAAACCAAAAGAAAAGCTAAGGAAAAATAGAAAAAGAAAACAAACACTTGGGTTGCCTCCCAAGAAGCGCTTTTTTAATGTTGAAAGCTCGACGCCTTCTACGAACGATGCTATCCCGAATCTAAAAACAAATGACGATCGTTCCATGCCTTAGTGTTCTCTAAGTGTATGAATGGGCGATTAAAATCATCAAGGCAGGCATGGTAAGCAAGTCGTAGAGAAATAAGAACTTCAACATGCTTTGGAGGTCGAAAAAGTGAATAATCGATCACTATGAACATATTAAAAATCAATCGGGGCACGGGGCGATCATCAACCTTAGGAAAAATTAAGAAGTTCATCGAATAAACGGCAAACCCCTAGAACATCCCGAAATCCTTTACTTCATTGATATCCCGCTCAACAATTTGAAAAATATTTAAATCTATATTCTGGCATAGGGGAGGGGGATTGGAATTCTTCTCAACTAACATGTCCACCACCTCAATCTCAATATCGATCAAAGCATCGGGTGGCATAGTATGAGGCTCAATAATCTCATCTCCCTCCAATAATTCTTCAACCACTTCAAAATTAAGATTCCACAACGGTCCGGGTGGAACGAAATGAGGTCCAATAATCTCACCCTTTTCTAAATTGGGCATCGCAACACCTCCATTCTCAATGAGCTCGAGTAGGCTCGAATCTTCAATGTCATATGGGTTCTCCAATGGCAACACCCCAACATTATTATTTAACACTTCATCGCAAAGCACAAAAGGAGTGAGCACAACCAAATCCTCTATAACTTTCTCCTCACACATATCTTCCAAACGATCTTTCAAGCTTGAATTTTCAACATCCAAGGCGGGCTCAATCACATCAAGCATCGCAGCTCTGGTTGATTTGAAGGTTCGTCCATCACGTCCGACCTTTTTACCAAAGAAGTAATTATTTGACCAAACATTGTCTCAAAATTCTCCATAGTCTTAGATAGATCTCGCTTCCACGCCTTTAACTCCTCGTCTGAATCATCTGGATAGGTGGGGTGTATTCTTCATAGCTCGGGTAGTAGGAAATTGAGTCGGGAGAGGCATAAGGGTCGTAGCTTGGATAATTGTGAATGGCGATAACTTCCTCATGTGATTCTTCGTGAAATATTACTGTGCATGCATTCGTCGAATGTCCTTGAGCTCCACAACGATCACTTACTTAATTAGGTAATTAGAACGCCCACATGAATCGATCGTATACTTCCTCCCACGTTTTCAAGTAATCAGGCTCTAATTTTCCCAACCATTTCTTTGCCCGATCCTTTAGTGTGAAAGGGAAAAGTCGCATCCTTACTTGATCTCTAGTAATCCCGAGAAGAGGGGAATTCTGGGTGATGTCCTCGTACTTTTGGATGAATTTTAGCGGATCCTCGCTCCGTAGCCCATGAAAAATTGGGAGGTACTTTTGGTCATACTCGTTAGGATAGTAATTACGCATTGCGGTGCTTAATGGAATGGTCGGTCGAATGGCACGATGGAGGTGCTTGTTGTCATACGATGGATTCCCTCGGTAGTTAGACATTTTTTTAAATTTTTTTAATTTAATTTTATATGGGTAGTTGAGTCAAGACTCAAGAGTAGTGCTGTTATACGAGCCGAGTCAAGCCCGAGCATCCAAAGTTCGAACTCGGCTCGAACATGTTTCGATCCTAGCTCGAGCTCGCTCGTTCACATTAACGAGCTAAAATTAGAGCTCGGCTCGGCTCGCTAGTTGCAAAATCAAGCTCGAGCTCGACTCGTTTAAACAAGCCCAGCTCGTTAGAGCTTGAACTCGACTCGTTTTAACGAGCCAAGCTCGTTAGAGCTCGGGCTCAAGCTCGAAATTTATTTAATTTAAATCCTGTACAAATTCTTAGAAATTGCAAATAAACCTGTGCCAATAAACTGCAATAAAAGACAAGTACGTCTTCCAAAATCTAAATACATCAAGAAATATAACAACAAGCAATATAAAAACAGCAACAGAAAATTGATACAAACACAGATACATCCCAATAAACTCCAAAATGAGACACAAATAAATTCTGCAATACAAACCTAAATAACAAAATAAAAGACAAGTACCGCTTCCCAATCTAAAAGACAACAACAAGAAATATAGTTTGACACAAACACAAATACAATTTTCCAATAACTTCAAAATAACAAATAAAGAAGCGCCAATCCTACATCAAGATCAACAATAATTCCAGCATTAAATCATCAAATAACAACAACTTCAACAAACACTCAATCTTGAGGAAGCTCGACCTCGTGATAGGTAGATAATTCAACAACATTCGATGAATCCTACAAAATAAAAACAATTTATATTTTCAATAAAAATAAGAAAAGTAAAACTTTCAATAAATTTAAATAACCAATTAAAAATTATATTACACTTACACGAGGCCTAGTTTTCAAGCCATGAAGATTTCGGATCCAATCGTTGCCACAAAGTAGCACCTGCACAGTGTCAACAGTCATAGATGCTCGTCGATCGTCAATTAATAATAATTAGAATTTCATTTTACAAACCTCAGCTCACAAATAATAATAATAATAATAATAATAATAATAATAATAATAATAATAATAATAATAATGAAATTATTTTCCCAAAACTATGCCAGAAATTATGACTACCATAAAAAAAAAAAAAAAAGAAAAGAAAACAGACACACACAAACCATCTCACTGACCTAAAAACATCACCTATATGCCATAATTCTAAAGCAGACATCACCTAAGATATATGATTTCTTCATATTGGTTTAATCAATAGGAATCCCATACTACTTGGTGAGAAATTGCAAAATATCAAATTGTAAACTAGATATTTTAAATACAAGAGATTCCAGCATTGTGCAAATTAAAAACTATCCAACTCCTTGTCAAATCTTTATTAGTGTAGTCTGCAATTTCTACATAATATGAAAAATGGCTTCCTCATGTGCTTTGTCGACCAGCAACACCCAAAAGAATTCCAACAAAAAAGTAATTAACCTCAGTTTTTCATCACTTTGATCTCATGGCAGTAACTATTTGATATTGCCCTATTTAAAAATAAAAAAGATAATATGCAATTGTAACCTACTTTCTCCAGACTACCAATCTGTAACCTTGCTAATTCAACTACAAAAATAATCCATCAATATGCAATTGTAAACTATCGATTTCATTTCCAAATTTTCAAAAATACATGTGTAGTTTGAAATTATGTATTATTGTAGTCTGGAGTTTATAACTAATGAATAAAAAATTCCAGACTATTTTTTATTATCTAGTGTTTTCAAAAGAACGAAACAAGAATTAAAGGGCTAACATTCTATCCCCAAATTAGAAATTACATCAAATCCCCAATTATTGTCAGGCATTAAGAAATTCAACAAGAGGTGAAAATTTTAATAAACAACAGAAGAATTAATAAATAAAACACGAATATTCACATATACCAAGTGAAATTAATTCATTTAACCAAAGTAACTCGAACTACATTTTATTTCTCCATATATATTAATCGAGATTGACGAACAAAGCAGAACATACACATAATAACAGATATATGATTTCTCTTAGGTTCAAGCATTCTGCAACTTATAATAAGCTGCGTAATTAGCTTCCGGGTAATCTGGTTTAACTCTTTACCTCAAAACCTGAGCTTTGACCATAACCATTTGTTATATCGGGTCTTGAAGTGCTTCGAAAACATAGCTTCTTGATCTCCTTCCTGGAGTTCATGCGAGAATTGATTAGGGTTAAAGCGATAATGAATTAGAACACATCAAACAAAAACCCAATTAAGACCATTAACTGCAATTCAAAAGCAAAAACCCCGAATCCCCATTTTGTTGAAAATAAATAAACCGCATACAAAAAAGACCATAATTCTAACTCAACAAGCACCAAACACAGAAAACGGCGGCACAACAAAAAAAAGTGAAAAACACACGAGATTCAGCCGAGATTCCAAGGCCTGCTGTAAAAAAGGGGGAAAAATGCCCCAGAAAGAAATAATCACTCACCAAATATCGTTGGTGGATCAACAACTCAGGAAAAAACTTATAAAAACCCAAATCTTTGTTATATATTCGTTATAACTTCGTGAATGTGAACAGATGGGAATTAGAGTTAAAGCGTTCAATAATTAGATGCGAGAATGGATTGGTGACTGGTAATTAGATGGGATAAATGCCCCAGAAAGAATGGATTGGTGACTGGTGAAGAAGGTGAGTGGTGGTGACGGATCACTAAATCTGAATGGAAGGGGTTTCGGCCATGAGCGACTCTGCGAGACTGCGAGATAGAATTAGGGTTATGGGGGTGGTTCAGGGTGGGTTGGGTAATATATATACCTACATATGAAATTACTTTTATGACCCTAGTATTCGAGCCTATCGAACAGCTCACGAGTCGGGCCTCGCTCGGCTCGTTAACTAAATGAGCATTTTATGAGCTCGAGCTCGGCTCGTTTATTAAAATAAACGAGTTGAGTTCGAGCCTTAACGAGCCAAGCCGAGCCGAGCTATCGAGCCTGCTCGTTTTGTATAACAGCACTACTCAAGAGATGTACTTTGCATACACAACACTTACCGCACAAGATTAAACGTACCAGCGGAAAATCATAAATAAAATACTAAAGATAAACAAAACAAATTAAAACACAAATAAAGGTCACGAAGAGCAAACACAAAACTCACAACCTTTAGCCGTCTACGGCAAACGGCACCAAATTTTGATTTGAACTTTTGTGTTCCTACTTTATAAATATTTGTCAATTATTCAAAAGCTCCCTCGCAAGAGTACGAGTTCGCATGTAGGTTGGTAAGTTAAACCGAGTCGATCTCTCGAGGAAGACTAGATTCGGAAGTTCATTTTGTATTTGATTTAACGAATAAGAAAATAAAAATAAAACTAATCTAAATACGAGGACAAGGGGTTTTTGTTTGAGATTTATAAGAACTAGAGATTAATTAAACTAAGAGAAAAAATTAAATCTAAAGATTACTTAAGCTATGACCTAATTAATTAAATCTAGAGATTATTTAAACTATGAGCTAATTAATTAAAACTAAAGATTATTTTAACTATGAGCAATTAAATTAAATCTAGAAATTATTTAAACTATGAACTAATTAATTAAATCTAGAGTTTATGTAAATTAAGAGCAAAATAATTAAAAGACCTTAAAATGATTTAAGAAAACAAGGGTTCTAGAGCTTCGATTCGTCTCCACGACCTCTTGGGAAAACCCAATTGATATTTCACAATGAATCAAGGCTCTAGACCCATTGGATCTAGCCAACAAATTTTAATTAAACTAATTAAACAAAAGAAAATAGAAAACTTACTAATTAAACGAAGAAAGTTGCAGTGTTCCAAGCAAAGTCTTGAATCTAAATTATCTAAACTATCTATTCTAATCTAAGATCTAAGAATTTAAAACTAAGAAATTTAAAGAGTAACTAAAGAAATAGAAGGGCACTTGTTGGGGTTGTCAGCCCCCAAAAGGCCTTGGAACCCTAGGAATATGATAATGTGTGTTAAAAATCCGAAATACATAGGGGTTTATATAGAATTTGCAAAACTTGGGCCGCAAGTTAGGTTTAAGTCGGTTTTCTGGGCCCGATAACGGTAAGATTAGCGGTAGGAGTTACCGTTAAAGCTGTCGTAAACGTCTCAGTTGCTCTCTAACGGTGATGGTGACGGTAATGGTTGTAACCGTTAAGTGTATCGTTAAGCCCTCAGTCTGTCTTCAGTGGTAATGTAACGGTAATGGTAGCGGTAAGGGTTACCGCTAACTCGCAATTTCTGCTACTTCTTTGCCGAAATGCTCGATTCTCATTTCTTAATTATTTAACATCGTTTCTTATGCACTGAGCTCCTCTGGTTACTTAGCTTTAAAATGAAAAATAGAGAATAATCACCTATTTACATCAATTTAGATCATAATACGGTAAAATAAGCTTGAAGTATGTAATTACAAAATTAGGCTTAATCTACCCAACTTATACCGAAAATAATAAGAAAAACTAACTAAAATACTAATAAAAATAAGTACTAATATACCTAATCAAATACCCCACGCTTAATTGGTTTGTTCGTCCTCGAAAAACGATAATTTCAAAGAATAAAAAGAATTAAAATAAGTCCAAGCAAAGAGTCGTGTCGTGCTTCATAGATAATTTTGAGAATATAGATAAATGTAACGCAATCTCAAACGCTCGACAATTATTACATTGTCGTTCCAAAAACAAAATCATGCTTCCTCACGAAGGATAATATATATGTGTACGCTCAAGCACTCAAGGATTTTTTTATAGGGACGTGTTTACTCTCAAATCATCAAAATACAAGCACAGTAAGCAAGCATTGAAAATCAAAATCTTCTCTATCGCATTTAAGTGTTTAACCACAAAGGAAAAGTTCTTTTCGGGTTGTAATGTAGGCTCTTTGGATGGGTATGGAATATATAAGTCGTGTGGCTAACTCACGATCTAACGTGATCAATAACCCAGCTAACTATTCTAATCACGAAGCAATGTGCTTCACCTTATTCAAAAGAAAACCTCACTAAACACTCATAACGTAGCCTTTAAATTTAGGCTATTTCTCAACTCGCAACTCTAAACCGACTTTTGAACAAACCACTTAAACAACTTAGAATCTCAGGATACGCTTCTTCTTCAACACAACTCTTGCCTCTTAAACATTAGGCTTCATAATAAAATAAACAATAATAAAAAAGCCTTTATTAGCGTAGGCAATGACTCAACACGATTCACTTAGACTCACCATTGTTTCTTTTTATATTTTTTCCTTATATATATATATATATATATATATATATATATATATATATATATATATATATATATATATATTGTCCCCCTTTTATTTTTTTATGGGGTCTTTTTTTTATTAAAGGATGGTGATCCTTTATTACAAACTTTTCTCAAAAATCCCTGATAAATACTCCAAAACTAAAATTACCAACAAAAATAACTAACTCCTACCCCACGCTTTTAATGGTTGTAGGAGTCTACTCATAAACATTCATGGCTAATGGAAATGGATTATTTGGCTATGAGGGGCTCATTCAAAATTTATAGTGGCTAAGATTTATAAATATGGCCGGAATAAAGGTTTTTTCTGTGCCTAATCGTTATATTCAAAGCTAACTACACACAGCGATTTCAAAGAGATCTCAAAACAGAACTCACTCAAGTACATGCAAAGATGTTAATCACTCAGGCTACTCACTGGCTTTTGCATGAAAGTTTGGAATTGACGCTGTTTAAAGGTTTTGCAAAATCAATTGTGTCCAAGTACCATGTTACAATATTTATAAATAAAAATTTTGACATACTTAGTTAACTTCGACATGCAAGCTAGACAAACACATTTTAGCACAGAAATAGTGATCAATCACGTTAAATCATGAATTTTTTTTCAATTGCACAATTTTTTTTCAAATATAAATCACAACTCAACCATCCCCCTCCCTAAAAACTTGGCAATCTTCCATTTGTCATAAATATAAAAGGAAATAAGAGTAAGGAAGATAAGAAAACATCCCCGAAAATCCGATAGTCGAGTCTCTCCAAAAATGCTTGTGCAATTATTTTTCGTCTTAGATCGCATGATTAGATTGTCTTGAACAAACCTATAATAAACCAACAAATAAAACACACTATGATTGCAATCAATTGCTATGCGCAAGTGCCCGGTGGCACGTCTTTGGGGATATATTGGCCGGATTGAGGCTCAACGTCGTAAATGGCTGGATTGCAGCTTATTAGAATGTTGCCAGACTGTGGCTAACTTGGGTCGGATTGCGACCTCGATCGACGGGAACGAAATTCGTAAAAATTAGACGACATGCGCTACTAGCGGTAGCATGTAGCGGTAAGTTGCCTAATGGTAAGCTCATCGTTATCCCTGATTGTTGCGGCTAGCGGTAGGTTCAGCGGTTGATCGTCATCGTTAATGCCTTGAGTGGAACTAGTGGTAAAGCCTTGCGGTAGCGAGCTACCACTATATAACCGTTAGTTGTCCAGAATAAGCGGTTTTATTGTATTTTCTGCACACCAACACACATATACGGCAATTGACACAATATATAAAGACAGAAATAAAAAAAAAGAAAAGAAAGAAAAGAAAACAAAAACTAACTATCGCTTGCCTCCCATGAAGCGCTTGTTTAACGTCGAAAGCTCGACGTAATTTGCTTGATCAATCTCTATCTCGTGGTGGGCCCACGAACTCTCTCTTTCTACTATTTTGACTCTTCATATAGTTCTCGTAATAAGGCTTAAGTCAATGCTTGTGGACTTGGAATTTGACTTGTCACGCTCATCGTATAGAGTGACTACCCCATACTCATCCATTTCTTTTATCATAAATGGTCCACTCCATGCGGCCTTGAGATTGGTTGGATCAAACTCACATTCAGAATTATAGAGCACTAGTCGAACAACCTTCAACTTCCCATCATTAAACTTCTTGTCAAAAACTTCGTTCGACTTCTTCTTCTACGTCGTCCAATCCTTGCAATAAACCTCGCCCTTTTTCTTCGCACGTTTAAAATTATTGTAGGGGTCGAGGGAAACATTCTTTGAGCTTCTTTGTGGTTGCTTCCTCTCTTCTCTTGGCTCAAACTTCGAACGATTTCCTTGTGTCATCAACTCCACTTTTAGCTCATTTTTAGGTGCGTCATTCTCTACGAGCATTCCATCATTAAATCCATCCACAATATCACATAAATCAATTCCCATCAAATCCTCCTCGCTCAAATGCTCCTCGCCATCCTCATTATAAAACTCATCAATCGTGCTAATGCTCAGGAGTTCATTCACGAAAGAATCTAATAAATCAACAATAGAACATTCGTCCTTTACAAACGGTACAGGAGTCTTGTGAATATCTTGAAGTGAAAACATCATCGTTTCGCCTAAGACGGAAATAGTCATCCTCCCTTTGTTTACGTCGATCACCGTGCGCGTTGTAGACATGAATGGACATCCTAACAAAATGGTGTGTTCTTGATTCTCGATTTGTACGTCACCAACATCCATAATAACAAAATCAACCGGAAAAACCAGCTTATCAACTTGCACTAAAACACCCTCTACAATCCCCAAGGGCAATCGTATCGTTCTATCCACCAATTGTAATCTCATCGTGGTTGGATTCAGCAGTCTTAAGTCAAACTCCTTGTAGATAGAGTGGGGCATCAAATTTATGCTAGCTCCAAGGTCGAGCATCCCCCTTTCGGTCTGTCCATTCTCTAGGGAGATATTAATACAAAGACTCCCGGTATCCTTCTCCTTGGGTGGCAATGGTTTCTTGATTATAGCACTAACTTCTCTTGTCAAAGCCACATGTTGGTTTCCAGCCAAGCGCCTTTACCTTGATGCTAGCTCCTTGAAAAAATTCACATACGTTGACATCGTCTTTATTACCTCTAACAGGGGAAGGTTGATATTAACATTTTTCAATAAGTTGTATAGCTCCATGAATTTTTTATTTTCCTTGGCCGGACGTAGGCGTCTTGGGAAGGGAACATGATCATAAACCGAGGGTGTCAACTTTATTGGCGGCGTACTCGAGGAATTGGTCAGGTCGTTAATTGTTGTAGGAGAAGGGTCTGGATTTGAGTTCTTCCGTTTTAATGACCCCGGAACATACGGGTTTGGTGATTTTTGCATCTGACCAACTGGGTTAGACAAATCAATTTGAGTTTGAGTCGGCGTTGGAATATTGGCTACCTCTTCATTTTCTCCTTTACCTTTATCGATGCCATTATTTATCACTTTTCCACTCCACAGGACATGAATAGCTGAGGCTTGCTCCATTTGACTCGGAAGCTTCTTATTGTCTTTCAACAATGACGCCATTGCCGACAGTTGCCCTATTATCATATCTGAATGCCTCTACCCTTGCTGCATAGTTTTAACAAATTCCTCAAACCTTGACTAGAGCTTACTTACTTGCGAAGTTAATTGGGCGAGTCCCTCCTGGTTTCTAATCGTCTTGGCCACTTGATTTTGCTGCCAAACCAATAGCTGATCATCTGCTTGAGCTTTAGTAGACACTTGACCCTGCATATGGATATTGTTCGGGGGTGGTGGTAGTGGTGCTTGCGTATGTGGTAGTCTCTGCTCGGAATGTTATTGGTTCGAGAAATACTAGATGGCGTTAACGTCCTCTCGTTGTACATTGTTGGTTGAACACATATTCGCTAAATGTTCGGTAGATCCACATTGGTCACATGTTGCCACGGTCTTCTTTGAAGAAGCTTGGCTTGTTCGCGCCGCTATTGGTGATGTGAAATCTTCGTTAAGTACTTCCTTGATTATCTCCTTGATCGATTGACCATCTCGCACCAAAACCTTAACTCCTTCATCTTTATCTGTCTCAGTTATGGATACTTCATTTACCTTTAATTTACGAGGTCGAGAGTTGGTTTGTCTAAATTTCTCGCTCTATTTCTCCAACACTCGTTTTGCCTCGAGGGCCGTTAAATATCCAAAATCCACTCCTGCCGCTATTTCAACTTCACTTTTTCCCATGTCCAGCAAAACATTAAAGAAAAATTGATTAACCATCTCGTGGGAGTAGTTATGGTGGGGGCATGCTTGCAAAAGCGTCTTGTAATGCTTCCATGTTTCATGAAATAGCTCTCCCTCCAATTGTTCAAATGTAGCAATTAGCCTCCAAAGATGTCCCGTTGTTTGTGCTGAATAGTATTGATTTAAGAGTTTCTCGCTTATCATCTCTCAATTAGTTAGCGATCTAGGTTCCAACGATAACAACCACGTCTTCACTTTTTCCTTCATGATATAGGGAAAAAAAATCATTTGCACCTTCTACTTGTTAAGGCCATTGACCACAAATCTGCCATATTCATCAACAAAACAGTTTAAAAATGCTAAAGGGTCTTCATGGGCATTTCCGTGAAAAGTTGGGAGTAAATTAATTTGATGCGGTTTAATCTCCACCTCCCGTGCAGTTGGTCCAAGAACAATAGCAGACCCAAAATAGCACCTCCTAACCAAACATCTACTCGTCTATGATTGTCAACATACTCGTTATGATGATTATGGACTTCTTCATTTCTCTCCACGTCTTGTTCCCTATTCTCCACGTTTCGCTGGATGTCGGCCCAATAAGCTCGAGGCTACACTTGTCCTGGCAAACAGATTGGTTCATTATTGTATTCGTCTCGATTGCGACGTGGAGGTCTAGGTGGTCCATCACCGACAGTACCATTGCGAACATAATGTGCTCCTAAAATTACCTCAGGGATATCGTCGCAAACAAAGTCAGTAGCTATAGAAGAAACACTCTCGGGAATAGAAAGGGGCCTTGGTCTCGATGGATTTGAACGATGGATGTTGTCAATAAATGGTGCAAGATCGAGGTGAAGTGATCGTCTACCTTGGATAAACTCAACAACAAATCAACGTACCAAGTGGCAAAAATCCAAACCAAGCGCAATTATACAAATAACGACTAAATAGAAAATAAAACGAAAAACATCATTGAATCCTACTTGTTGTCCCCGGAAACAGCGCTAAAATTTTGATTCGAACTTTTGTGTTCCTACTTTATAAATATATGTCAATTATTCAAAAGCTCGCTCGCAAGAGTATGAGTTCGCATGTAGGTTGGTAAGTTAAACAGAGTCAATCTCTCGAGGAAGACAAGATTCGGAAGTTCGTTTTGTGTTTGATTTAACGAATAAGAAAATAAAAATAAAACAAATCTAAACACGCGGACAAGGGGTTTTTGTTTGAGATTTATAAGAACTAGAGATTAATTAAACTAAGAGCAAAAAAATAAATCTAAAGATTACTTAAGCTATGACCTAATTAATTAAATATAGAGATTATTTAAACTATGAGCTAATTAATTAAAACTAAAGATTATTTTAACTATGAGCAATTAAATTAAATCTAGAAATTATTTAAACTATGAACTAATTAATTAAATCTAGAGTTTATGTAAATTAAGAGCAAAATAATTAAAAGACCTTAAAATGATTTAAGAAAACAAGGGTTCTAGAGCTTCGATTCGTCTCCACGACCTCTTGGGAAAACCCATTTGATATTTCACAACGAATCTACGCTCTAAACCCATTAGATCTAGCCAAAAAAATCTCATCAATATCATCTTCATAAACCCAACACAATCAATTATAGAATTCATCATACATGGGTGTGTGTGTGTGTGTGTGTGTGCGCGCGCGCGCGTGTGTTTGTGTTGAATTAACTAGCAAGCAGGAATTAAAAGCATAAGAATTTAATTAAACTAATTAAACGAAAGAAAATAGAATACTTACTAATTAAACAAAGAAAGTTGCAGTGTTCCAAGCAAAGTCTTGAATCTAGATTATCTAAACTATATATTCTAATCTAAGATCTAAGAATTTAAAACTAAGAAATTTAAAGAGTAACTAAAGAAATAGAAGGGCACTTGTTGGGGTCGCCAGCCCCCAAAAGGCCTTGGAACCCTAGGAACATGATAATGTGTGTTAAAAATCCGAAATACATAGGGGTTTATATAGAATTTTCAAAACTTGGGCCGCAAGTTAGGTTTAAGCCGTTTTTTGGGCCCGATAACGGTAAGACTTAGCCATAGGAGTTACCGTTAAAGCTATCGTAAACGTCTCAGTTGCATTCTAACGGTGATGTTGATGGTAATGGTTGTAATTGTTAAGTGTATCATTAAGCCCTCAGTCCGTCTTCAGCGATAAGGTAACGGTAATGGTAGCTGTAAGGGTTACCGCTAACTCGCTATTTCTGCTACTTCTTCACCAAAAAGATCGATTCTCATTTCTTAATTATTTAACTTCGTCTCTTATGCGCTGAGCTCCCCTGGTTACTTAGCTTTAAGATGAAAAATAGAGAATAATCACCTATTTGCATCAATTTAGATCATAATACAGTAAAATAAGCTGGAAGTATGTAATTACGAATTAGGCTTAATCTACCCAACTTATATCGAAAATAATAAAAAAAACTAACTAAAATACTAATAAAGATAAGGACAAATATACGCTAATCAGCCGTTTAAAAGGAAATGACATCTGCACTTCTTTGTCCCGGTTTGCCTCTTCTTGGATTTTTATTTCCTTCCGTATCCATCTCTAATTCATCAGGTAGTGAAGTTTGTCCAACCATGCCACGATATTTTCCACTTCGTTCGCATGCTAAAAAAATTCAAGCTCACCTCCTACTCTCTCCAGTATTTGATCTTTTAACTACTATCACCATACAATTTTCAATTCCTTTCGAACGAACTCAATTTACTAATTCATCTCTAGATTACAAACAACTCGTTGTGTTGAATAAATAAGAGTAGTCTGCAATCACATCACTTCTAATTGTACTAGCATTACTATTTTCGGTTGACATTATCTTCGATTCCTGAAAAAAATTGTTCAAAAATAATTATATAACAAACACATTATGTTCGAAAAAAAGTATCAAATGATAGAGGAATGTTCGAATAATAAATTCGAACAATATCCACATGTTCGAATAATATATTCGAATAATGTGCACATGTTCGAACAATATATTCAAACATATATACAATATTCGGTCATAACTCTCGAACATACATCAAGTGTTCATTAAAACCAGATCGAACATATTCGCGATTTTCAACCCAATATATAGTAATACACCCGAAAAAGAGAGAGAAAAAAGGTCTAAAACAGATAGATGTCAAGAACACTAACATTATTCATCTTGTTCGTATCATTATCCTCCATTCTTATAGGTTTTAATGTGAGTTTTTGTTAGGTATTGAGAAAGGTTTTGGGATGAAGAAGAGATACGAGGGTTTTGTGTTTTTGTTTTATAATATATATATGTATATATATGTATGTATATATGTATAATTGCATAAATTTTATTTTTTTCAATTTTAATTATATATTGTGAGTAAGGTTATTTTAGTCTTTTTATTTAGGGCTAATTTTGTCTAAAATATATTGAGAACGGTTAATAGTATTTTGGGGTGCGTATATCCATGCCCAACAATAAATGTGTGTAAATCGATGCTACTGGGCAAACAATGAACCTTGATTGATGCCCATTTCCCATTCAAATTTCGCCCATTTCATGTTTAGGTGGACGCATTTTTTGTTTTGGGCCTAGGTTTCTCAGCCTAACAGTTCGCATAAAATCTATCCAATTTGCGGCGGTGGTAGAGTGAAGGAGGATGAAATAGACGGTGGAGGTTGGCAGCGACAGATTAGAGGAGGAAGGAGACAATGGTGAATGGCAGGGCAGTGACAAATTATAAGAGGGAGAAAGGATATGGTGATGTTTGTGGTGTGTGGTGGTGAAAGTGGTAGATGGATTTGATCATAAGGGCAAGTTGTATTAATTTTGGGGTGTAAGATTTAATGGAGAAAAAATTGGAAAATTTGTACTATTAAACAAAAAAAGATATGAGATCTGGTGGGTAAAAAAGTTTTCGGTTTGATTTTTATTACGAAACCATTGATCGCAGTTCGAGATTTTTGAACCATAGAGATTTCAATTATGATTTTGAACCGATTTCAGTTACATTTGGCAAGGTCTATTTCGGGTTGTGTCTTCGCTCCGCCCGAGAAAGTCATCCTCATCCTCGCGCCGCCCCCACTTCAAACTAAGCGGGTATCCCTGTCCCGCCCCTGCAGGTATATTAATTGCCCCCACCCCTGCCCGCAATACCTAATTACCCGCCTCACCCATACACATGGTTCGTACCCGCTTGTACCCATCCACATATTATTACTTGAATTTAAAAAAAAAATCACAGAACTTGATTTTTAGGTCTATTTAAATATAAAAAAAGAAAATTACAAGAAATTTCAAATATCATGGCAATATTTAGTTAAAAATGGTTCAAATTTATTTAATAAATTTTTAGAGTATTGGGATATTGGAGATACGAGTTGTCGTTGTAGATTTTGGGGTGCCATGTTTTGGTACGAGGAGAAATCGAGCTCCCAAATAACCCAACGAATCCCAACTACAATGGGTGTTGTAGTCGCGGCATCATTGACCTCCACCGGTTGAGGGAACCGCCTGCATTTCTCCATGAATTGTTGTATGAAACCAACAGTAGAAACAAACACTCGCAGGATAACATTAGATCATATAATAGTATGTTCTGTTTTACATCCATGGGGGGGGGGGGGGGGGGGATTGATAGTGATATAAACAAAGGAGGTGGTCCTCCCATTTTTAGAATACTAGGTCAGAACTACCACCTGATTGGTGATCTATAGCCAAAAATGGTAGAACCCCTAAGTTTGCACAGCTTTACATATATGATACAAAACATGAAGTTTCCCACCAGATGAATTCGGTGAGGTTTGTTGTTTGAAAAATAATTATAATATTTATAATTCTGGAAGTTTTTCTATTGTTTACGATATGGCTTATATTTAATGAAACTTCTTTTGTGTCGACTGTGTTGTGATGTAGGCAAGTAGAATTGGCTAATAACCTACGTGAAGAAATTGTTGATGGGCTGAAACAAATGTTGGACGACCAAAACGAACTTGTGAAGACATTTAAAATGGCAAAGATAAAATGCAGGAGTGTGGTCATACTGATGTTCGGGTGCGTCTTATTGGCAAGAGGACTAATAATAAGTACGAACGTACACGTAATCTACCCACTTGTTATGAAGTTGTTGTGTTGGTTATTGGTGAATTTGATGGTGCTTTAGGGGCGAGGGACATAGTGGTTGAATCTCGAAATGGTTCCCTACGCAGGATAAACGAGGTTAATGCAGCATAAATGGCCTTGTTGTATCCTTTGTTGTTACCTTATGGGGAGGATGGTTGCATAGAGAATATTCCATTTACAAAGAGAAAGAAGAGAATCGAGAAGGGGCGGAAATATATCAATGTCCGTGAATACTTTGCATTTAGACTTCATGATAGGGAGGACGAGCCTTCTACTATTCTTTCATCCCGATGATTATTTCAACAATTTGTCGTGGATGCGTATACCATGGTAAAAATGGCTTGATTAAAGTATATTTGATTTAATTAGAAGAAACTTCAGTGTGATATCTACAGGGATTTGGCTGATGTTGTCATGCGTGATGAAACTGATCCGTCTGCCCGGGGTAAGCGTATTATATTGCCATCTTCCTTTATCAGTGGAGTCCACTTAATGATACAAAACTATCAAGATTCGATGGCCATATGTCTCAAATTCGGTTATCCTGATTTGTTCATAATGTTCACGTGCAATCCAAGTTAGCCAGAGATTGTTCATTTTCTAGATGCACATAATCTTAGAACTGGGGCTAGGCCAGAAATCGTTTGTAGAAATTTTAAGGCGAAGTTGGAGGAGCTGATAGAAGATCTTCACCATAATCAAATTTTTGGATAGGCTATTGCAGGTGAGTAGAAGATTAGCTTTATCCGATACGATGTGTCAGGTGTTGTAGTGTTCGATAATATATGTCTGTGTTTCTTTTAAACCTTCCATTATAATATGTATCTATTTTTTAAAAATACTTACAATTGTGTACACGATAGAGTTTCAGAAGCGCGGCTTGATGCATGCTCACATATTGTTGTTTCTGGTGAAAGAGGCCAAGTATCCAACTCCTGTATATATAGATAGAATAATTTTGTCCGAAATACCTGTTGAGGCATCCGAACTCACGTACTATGAAGCCGTGAAAAAATATATAATGCACGGACCGTGCGGTACTGTCAAGAAAAATTATCCTTGCATGGTCGAGGACCGCTGCATGAAGTATTTCCCAAAACAATACGTGGAGACTACATTGGTTGACGATGAGGGTTATTCTCATTACAGACGTAGAGATAGTGGGAGAACGCTCGATAAGAGTGGTGTCTCCCTCGGAAACAGATATGTTGTCCTTCACAATCATCGACTGTTGATGAAATACGGTGCCCATATCAATATGGAATGGTTCAGCTAATCAAGGTCTATCAAGTATCTGTTCAAGTATGTCAATAAGGGTCACGATCGTGTGACCGCTTCTTTCTATCAGAGCACTGACTATGATGAATCTAACAAACACGTTGACAAAGTGAACATGTACTACGACTACATGTATATTTCTTCGTGTGAGGCGGTATAGAGGTTGTTGGGCTTCGAACTGCAGTACAAGTACCCTTCAGTGACACGTCTCAGCTTCCATCTGGAGGAGTAATAGAGCATTATTTATGAAGAGGACGAGGCTATAGAGGATGTTTCAAATAAAAAAATAGTCAAGGAAAGCATGTTCCTTGTACGAATGGAAGCGAATAAAATATATCCTCAGGCAAGACTTCTGACGTATGCAGAGGCACTCTCCGAGTTTGTATGGGACAAGTATGCAAGGAAGTGAAAGCCCAGGCAACACATTCCGTGTGTTGGTAGGTCATATTACGTTCCCCCTGGCTATGCGGACAATTAATACCTTAGGCGTTCGCTTAATGTTATCCGCGGAGCTAACTGCCTCGTAGATTATAGGAAGCATGATGGTGTTCAGTATGTATCGTACCATGAAGCATGTTATGTACGGGGTTTGTTAGAAGACAATAGGGAGTATATTGATGGAATTTCCGAAGCAAGTGAGTGGGCCTCCGCTCACTCTCTTAGGTGTTTTATTGTTTCGTTGTTGTCGGTTGATACTCTTGCTAGGCCCGAGTATGTGTGGGGTAAGAGTTGCCAATTTCTGTCGGAGGATATTCTCTACAGGCAACGTCTAATCTTTAAAAATTCAGGTAAATGCACGTGGTGGTGCGTAATGAATCGTGATTATAATTTATTGAACCTACTATATTAGTTATGGTTATTATGTTTATGTGTGCTATAACCAAAATGTGCATTATTATTTGGCAGGACTGAATTTGAGTGAGTCTCAAATAAAGGATTTAGTTTTGATAGAAATTGAGAAATTACTGAGACGTCAAGGTAAGAGCCTGCGCGATTATGATTCCATGCCTTTTTCGGAGACCGATGGTAGCGGTGTTAGTCATTTTGGATTGATCCAGTATGAGTTGAACTATGATCGTAGGGTGTTGTTCTCTGAGCATGCCGAGCTTCTCTCGAAAATGGGGGTCGAGTCCGATGTTGGTGCTATGTTCTTCGTGTATTGCTATGGGGGTACGAGAAAAATGTATCCTTGGAGAACTCAATCTGCTAAGTTGAGGTCTGAGGGTCATATCGTGTTGAATGTGGCATCGACAACATAACATCTCTGCTTTTGCCTGGTGGAAGGACTGCGCACACTCTCGATTCGGTATCCTTCGTAATCCACACAAAGGGTCGGATTGTAATATTAAGAAAGGAACACCACATGCGGAATTAGTGATTCATTGCAAACCCATAATATGGGAAGAGGCTCCAATGATGCACAAACATTGCTTCGATACTATTGAAAAGAGCTGGAGGATATAATGGAGAATATCGATTCGTCCAACAGGCACATGCCATTTGGTGGAAAGACCGCTGTGTTTGGTGGAGACTTTCTCTAGATATTACCCGTTTTCCTTAAGGGCAGGCGACAGAAAATAGTGAATGCGGCTATCAATGCGTCCAGCATGTGGAGGCACTGCACTGTGTTGAGGATAACTCAAAACATGAGACTCCAGAGTTTCAGTGACAGACAAGAACGTGCTGAGTTGTAAGAGTTTTCCGATTGGATTGCCAGCATTGGAGATGGAAAGATAGGAGGACCGAATGACAGTTGTGTTGCAATAGAAATTTCAGATGATATCCTCCTCCGATATTTAGGCGACCCTATTGCAACTATTATTAAGGATACATATTTGATGTTTAGAGACTCTATTGATGACCCGATGTTCTTGAAGATAGGGCCATATTGGCCCCGACACTAGATGTTGTGAACTCAATTAATGAGTAAATGAACACTTTAAACTCAAGTGAGGGGTACACCTACCTGAGTTCGAATAGTGCCTGCAAATCCGACGGTGGGAATGACTTCTTGAATGATTTGCATACGCCTGAATTCTTAAATGGTGTAAAGCGTTGTGGAGTGCTCAATCACGAATTGCATCTGAAGGTGAGGACTCCTATTATGTTATTGAGGAATACAGACCACTCAATGGGATTGTGTAACAGGACGATATTAGTTATTACAAGACTTTCCACGCATGTTCTTGAATGCAAAATTCTAACTTGTGCAAAGACGGGCGAAAAGGTGTTGCCTCCCCAGATGAGTCTAACGCCCTCTAACGTTAGGATACCTTTCAAGTTTCAACGAAAATAATTTTCGCTCATGATCTCGTATGCGATGACAACAAACAAGAGTGACAATCAATCACTTTCAAACGTCGACCTTTATCTGAAAAACTCCATATTCGGTCATGGTCAGTTATATGTTGTTGTGTTGCGTGTCACCCATCGAAAGGGTTTGTAAAAAATTAGTTTGTGGCGATGACGATTAGAGATCGAAGATGACCAATAATGTAGTGTATAAAGAAGTATTCAATAACGTATAATTTTATCTATCATGTATATAGTCTCGATTCGATCTATAATCTATGTAATGTGGATTTGTTTACTTATTTCTCCCAATCTCTATCTCTCTGTTCATTTATATCCTCAGATAGTAAATAATAATAAAAGTAATATAATATAATTTGCATTTTAATATTTTAATTTCTTGCCCCGTGCGTCGCACAGGTGTAAAAAAAAACTAGCAAGACTTAATGTAGAAAAAATTGGAAAAATTGTACTATTATACAAAAAAAGATATGAGATCTATTGGGTAAAAAAGTTTTCGATCCGATTTTGATTCCAAAATCGTTGATCGCAGTTTGAGATTTTTGAACCATTGACTAGGATCTCAATTACGATTTTGAACCGATTTCAGTTACATTTGGCAAGGTCTATTTAGGGTTGCGTCTTGCAATTAAGGATGGTAATGGGGGCGGGCGGGGGCGGTACGTCTACCCCGCCCCCATCCCCATTCGAAATAGCTATCCTCATCCTCGCCCTGCCCCCACTTCAAACTAAGCGGGTATCCCCGCCCCGCCCCTGCAGTTATATTAATTGCCCCCACCCTTGCCCACAATACTCAATTACCCGCCCCACCAATACACCTGGTTCGTACCCGTTTGTACCTGTCCACATATTATTACTTAAATAAAAAAAATCACGAAACTTGATTTTTAAGTTTATTTAAATATAAAAAAAGAAAATTACAATAAAATTCAAATAGCATTACAAACATTTAGTTAAAAATAGTTCAAAATAGAAAAATAAATAAATATTAAAATAATAATATATGTGGAGATATTATCACAATCCCTGTACCCACTTCGCAAAAAGCCACAATTCCATATTCGCCCCCATCCCTATCCTCATTTAAAATGTGTAATTCTCATTCTCGTGGGGCGAGGCGGGCGGATCCCCATTTTAATCGGGTTTATTGTCCTACTTGCTATTCATTTTTGTCTATTGACACTGCCTCCAAAATTATTCAAAATCAAAATGATTCCATTTTCCCCGCCCCATACAAAACCTCAGATTTTCTTTCAATGGATCAATTGAAAACCAAACAATTGCCTAATCTCACCCTTCTCCATTTTCTCACCTGCAACACGCACTAAAAAGTAGAAATACACACAGTAGAGCACCTGCATCACTAGATATCTCCCGTAACAGAATGTCAACTTCATCTGTCCGCCGGCTAAAAGAACGCGGCGGCGGTGCGAAAGTCGCCGCGCCTCCCACCGGAAAAGTCACCCCAGTTGCGGGGAAGTCCGTTTCGACTGGGAAGGAGATTTCCAGGCCCACATCCCAGCCCCGATCCACAACCCAAAAGCCAAGTATACGGCCAATGGCCCGGATAGACAAGTCCGCGGTGGCTCCGGCGGGTGAGGAGCCTCATTCCAGGTGGTCTAGTTCCTCCGCGCCGAGAGGTAGGAGGTCCAGCCCCTCTGGGTTTACTACGGTTCTATCTGATTTGAGGAAGAATTCTTCTAGGGTTTCTCTGGGCCCACCTCAGAGACAAGTAAATGGTGTTAAGATGGAGGGTCTAAATGAGTTCTCTAGCGTAAAGCCTGATCTTGAAAAAAGGGGTCTAAAAGAATTGGAGAGGGGTTTTCAATTTCAAGAAGAGGAAAAAGTTAAGATTAGGGTTGGGAACAATAGGATTAGGGATATAACAAAGGGAAGTTTGTGCTCAGTTCCTCCGGAAAGACCAGAGGAGTTGGAGGGGAATTTTCAAGAAAAGGAGAAAATTAATAATAGAGTTCAGAATGGGAGTTGTGATAATAGAGAGCCAAATCTGAATTCAATTTCTGAGAAAAGAATGGAGCTTGAGAATTTTAATCAAAAGTCCAGTATAGAGTTTTTTGATCTCAAAAATAGTAACTTCTTTGAGGAAGTAAAGATGAAAACATTGAGTTCAAGCGAGTCTACAATGGTGAGCAAAGTTAGTAATCTCCCGGGTGTCATAAAAGAAAACGTCGCAAACAAATATCCCAGTAAGCTTCACGAAAAACTTGCCTTTTTGGATGGGAAAGTGAAGAAGATAGCATCTGACATAAACAGGACTAAGGAGATGTTGGATTTAAATAATCCGGATTCTTCTAAGATAATATTGTCTGATATTCAGGAAAAAATCACAGGGATTGAGAAGGCGATGGTTCATGTCGGTAAAGAAAGAGATGCCAGGACGGAGTTGGTTAAAATTCGTGAAAATAAGGAAAAGACAGAAGACATGGAAGTAGTGAATCCTAAAATTTCGGTTAAGGGGTTGAGTGATGAAGAATTAGAAGCACGGTTATTTCCTCATCATGCGTTGATGAGAGATAGGACCTTATCTAAGACAACATCCCGAGATTCTGAGATGAATGTGAAGGGGAAGAAAGTAAGTTCCTTGGATGAAAACGAAATTGCCTTGGAATTTCTTGCTTCTTTGAGTATAGAAGAATCCCGGGTCGATCCAAAGGAATGTAAGTTTCAAAAAACGGGTGAAGCTATGAGTTCTGTAGCAGAAAATTCTTCTCTAACTGCATTGTATAGCAAAGCCAATATCGATGCTTTGCTGATGGCTGACGAAAAGCTTTATGAATTTGATGATCAAGAGATAGAGCCATCCATGATATTTGATGAGGAGCATGAAGAGGATAATATGTATAAGTTGAATGATATTGGATGCAAGACCTCGACTGGAGGATGGTTTGTATCAGAAGAAGAGTCTGTTCTTCTTGCTCATGATGACGGGTCTTGTTCTTTCTACGATATTGCTAACTGTGAGGTACATGATATTTTTCACAATTTGACCTTTTCCATTTATCCTTTTTGTTTGCATTGTCAAACATCATTTAATAGTTGTTTTAATTTAATTTATTCTTAATTAATTACTCACTCCGGCTCACCCTATTGGCTACCTATGGGTATTTCACACAAATTAAGAATTGTGTTTAATATGAAAATGTCATTAATTGTTCTTGGTAATATAAAAGTGACAGATAGAATGAGACAAATTCTTTTTTAAAATTCGACAGATAGAATGGGATTGAGGGAGTAATTTAATTTAGTTTATCATTATTGTTGTTATCATTGGAATAAATTAACAAATTATTCTTTAACTATGCCAACAATTTGGTTCTTTTCAGAAAAAAGCCGAGTACAAGCCACCTGCTGGAATCTCACCAAACACGTGGCGAGATTGTTGGATAATCCGTGCCCCAAGTGCAGATGGATGCTTGAGTAAATATGTTGTGGCAGCATCAGCTGGAAAAAATTCTGTGGGCCCAGGGTTCTGCTCATGGGATTTTTACACGAAAGACATACGAGCTTTTCATTTCGAGGATCAAACCACCCGCGCAAGAACAGCCCTCGCTCCTTTATCCAATAACATTATGTATGGAATAAAAAAAACTCTTTCACCTTTTGTGGCTACTGAATATCAACAATGGTGGTATAAACCATGCGGACCGCTAATTACATCGACGGCTAGTTGTCAAAGGACGGTGCAAATATATGATATTCGTGACGGGGAGCAAGTAATGGAATGGGAGCTGCAGAAGCCCGTGTTGGCAATGGATTATGCGAGCCCTTTGCATTGGATAAATAGAGGAAAAGTTGCAATTGCTGAGTCGGATGCTATTTCTCTGTGGGATGTGAATTCTCTTAGTTCTCAGGCGTTGTTGTCGGTTTCTTCATCGGGTTGTAAGATTTCAGCTCTTCATGTTAACAACGCCGATGCAGAATTAGGCGGAGGAGTCAGACAAAGGTAACAGATACACATTGAATGTGGTTTTAATTGTCCTCAAAAATTTGCTTTATTTTTTTTTATTAATCGCAGCTTCTTCATGCACGCATTTTCTACTTTTTCTAAAATTTCTGTTATTTTCCAAATACAGCTTTTGTGTAATGTGCATGAAAAACGATGCTTTTACTACCGTATTAATGTTAGAATGATTGAGCTAGATTCTCATCAAGGTTTTTGGTCATTGTTTCATTTGTATTCTTCAGATGCAAGAACTTTTTTTTTTATCTGGACGAAGGATGATTAATTTTAATTTTGTTAGTTGATGACATCTATTGGGAATTGGGATATTATTGTAGGGCTAAATTACAAAAGCTACCCTTCAGCTAGGTTCAGCCTAATTGTAAAAATCCCAATCAAATTAATAATAGAGCGCCCTTTGAGGTCTGTATGTGCTTAACTAATAACCCCCCAAATACCAAAGGTGTATTTGTAATTTTGAAATATAGTTGAATTTGTTTTTCTTAATTAGAATGGGCACTTTTTGTTTATCTTATCGATTTTAAATTTTTACTACCTTGTATGTATAGTAATACTCACTCACTCACTCACTAATTTTGCAGAATTAGTTCAGTGGAAGCAGAAGGAAACAATGGGGTGTTCTGCACACCCAATTCTATTAATGTGCTAGATTTCAGACACCCATCCGGTATAGGCCTTAAGATACGCAACGCCGGAGCAGCAAACGTGCAGTCAGTTTTCTCTCGTGGAGATTCGATCTACATTGGATGCTCGAGTATAATAAGGTCAGCAGCCAAAAAACAGTACTCGTCCCAAATCCAACAGTTTTCGTTGCGGGCACAAAGGCTTTTTAGCTCCTACGCATTACCGGAATCAAATGCTCATGACGGCCTCAGAGCATTGGCACAAGTTTGGGGAAATTCAAGTCATGTAATGGGAGTTTGTGGACTTGGTTTATTTGCTTTTGACGCCTTGGAGGACGATGGACTAGTGTCCTTTACAGCGGGTTATGGCTGCGTGCAAGATGCGAGTGAGACTATCGGGCCGGATGACATGTGTTGTCCTTCGTTTGATTACTTGGCTTCGAGGGTTCTACTTGTATCCAAAGATTGTCCAGCTCGGTGGAGGTACTTGTAGATTATACGTGTACTGAGGAAAATTACTTAATGCCTCTCTTTTGATGTATCGGCTATTAGAGATGTCATGTTAGTTTCATCAAGTTATCGGGTGCTTTTTGTTTTGGTTGTGGTTACTGTATCGTATATGAGTGTACTTTATAAATTTGATGTTATTATTGTGAATGTAATCGACAGGAAACAATTTGGTTAATAAACGATTCATAGTTTGCGACGAATTCGTTTATTTCTTAAAAAATTGCATTCTTCACTGATCAAGGTGACTGGAGTTAATTATTGGTACAATTTGTCATATAGGAGTCAGACTAGCTAAGAATACGCCTCCGTTTTTCAGAGCATTTTTAACCCCCTCCCCTTCAATGTGCCACACCTCTCCTTTTTATTTCAATTATCAACTCTACTCTCAAACTTACATTTTATGGTTTTTAGTTCAATTATCAACTCTACTCTCAAATTTACATTTTATGGGTGCAACATATTCCCCATTTACTTTCATTAAATAATTATTTCAATATTACTTCAATATATTTATTAAATCCATTTAATTATTTTATGATTATGTGTGTGTGTATATATATTCTCGATTTTTTAATTATAATATTAATTTATAATTACTTCAAAATAAATATTGGGGCGACATACTTTATTGTAATTAAAATATTACAAACATAAGGTGATTAAAAATATGATACACTACAAAAGAAAATAAATAAAAATACAATAAAAGAGAGAAAATACGACAAAGACACATGCATTACTGTTGAAGATAGGATTCATTCCAAATATGTACAGTCAAATCATTGCGAAACTGATGATGAATCTGTTTACCTTAGTTTAGATCTTCTATGCAAATATTGTTGAAAACCATGCGTAGTATCTTGGAACCATTCATCTTCAAGCTCTCGATATTCTCTTTGCTAATTGATTGCATCTTCAACCTCCTCCTCGATTATCATATTGTGCAATATAATACAAGCTAGCATTATTTGTCCAATATCCTCTTTATACCAACCTCGTGCTGGACCACATACAACTGCCCACCTTGGTTGAAGCACTCCAAATGCTCGTTCGCTATCTTTTCTAGCAGTTTCTGTCTCTGCTTGAACGATTTTCTTTCCTCATCTGTAAGGCATTGGAAATTTTTAACAAATATTGTCATTTATGGGTAAATGCCATCTATTAAATAGTAACCCTTTGTATATTTTGTTCCAATGAACATATAATTAACTTTAGGTGTATGTCCGTGCATGAGATCATTGAATAATTGATACTCGTTGAGCACATTCCGTGCACCGGAGAGGCCAAAAAAAACATGCCATATCCATAAATCTTGTGAGACAACTGCTTCGAGTATTATATTGGGAGCTCCTTGTCACCTCGAGTGTATGCACCCTGTCACACGACTGGACAATTTTTCAACTTCCAATGCATGCAGTCCAAGCTCCCCAACATGCTAGGAAATTCATGTTTCTCTTTATGTAACACAAGGAATCACGCAACATCGATGGGGTTGGGTTTGCATTGGTGTTATGGGCAAATACCATCTTCTTTGCATGACAAAATTGATTAAGCACTTACTTGTTTAGATATACAAAGGTACTCATCTATTTGGTCAGCGGGACTGTCGTATGCTAGTTGACGTATAACTGTTGTGCATAACCCTTCCCTCCCTATAGCATCGCGCCGTAGCTGGAAAAATCCTGAGTGATTTTTTATGGCCTCAACAACACGCAAGAATAATTTTCGTGACATCTGAAATCTTTGTCAAAAAGTGTTTGCAGGATACACCAGGTTTTCAACAAAGTTATCTCTATGAATATTAGACTCTTCATCTTCACAGTCTTGATTGACAACATCTCTCGTCAACGTGTAGAACTTTCAGTCTGCTCAGCTGCACGTAAGATATTTAGTTATTCTAGCATCCAGGCATTGTGTGCCTGAATGATTGAATTATCACTTAACAAATTTAGAAGGGTACAAAAATCCCTTCGATTAGAACTATCACCAGCCATTTATTTATGTAGATATGTAATGTGGAAAATAAGATATTAATATGAGAAATACTTTAATGAGAATGTTCTGTTTATATGTTTGTGGAAAGCTGTAGGTTTATTTATAGGGGAGATTGATGAGATGGTAGGTTTAGAGTTATGTACTAGGTGTGGAACTAAATGGTGTAGTTGTAGTGATTGGTAAATATATAATTAAGTGGTGGTAGTTGTAAGTGTAAGAGTAGTTGTAAGGGTGATAGTAGTAGATGGGCGAGTACGTGTAAGTGATGGATCAAATAACTTTATTACGGGAAATTTAGAAAAATGTCTCATTTCCGTATTTTGATTATCAAAATATCACTATACATTCATATATTTAAAAAGTTCGGAGGCATGGTCGGACAAAACCAATATTTTTTCCAACCACGTATCAAACTCTTTCTCCAATCATATATCTGACCTTTTCTCCAACCACGTATCCGTTCTTTTCTCCAACCATGTAACCGACCGTTTCTCTAACCATGTATCCGACCTTTTCTCGTCCGGCCTTTTCTCTAACTACATATTCAACCCTTTCTCCAACCACGTATCTGACCCTTCTCCAAATGTGTACCCAAACTTTTCTTGCTTACCTTTTCTCCAACCACGTCTCCGGCCTTTTCTCCAACCTTTTCTCTTCTGAACTTTTCTTCAACCACTTTATCTTACCTTTTCTCCGATCATGTATCTAAATGAGAAATGCCATTTCCAAATGAGAAAATCACTTTCTATAGAAAGTAAAAACATACACAAGAAGAAATACGATCATTGAAGTTGAAGTTTTGGTGGTGTTGAAATGAATTCAACGAGTTCATGGCTCGGTATTATCGGACTTCAATTCAATTGAAGGATTCAAAGTGTTTCAAGCTTGGAAAATAAAGGAAAAATGAAATAAAGCAGTTAAAATAGCTAAACTATCCTAGGAATTGAAATTGCATGTTGGTAGGATGCCTCGTCGGATGCCTCAAATAGAAAATACAAAGCAATAAAGGAAATAAGCAAGAAAAGGCATTGTTTCACCAAGTACAAGCATGCATGCACAGGGTACAACTATGCATAAAATCCTAAATAAAGCAAATTAACAAAAATTGAAAACACCAAAGTAAAGAGCAATAAAATTGACGTAAAAGTTCAAAACTTTAAGTAAAATAACAAGTAACGAAGTCTAGATCTAGGATTCAACTTAAAACTATGCATGGAAATTTAATTCAAAATAAAGCATAAGTAAAACTCAAAGTCATGATGATCAAGGACCCGATCTATAGCCTAGGTGTGTCACTCAACTAGAATCCGTAGTCAATTCACAAGTTTCATCATGAAATCAAGTAGCTAAGACAAAAAGCATAATTGAAAAACATGCATGGAAATGAAGAACCAAGCTTGAAATTAAAAGGAAAGCTTACTAAAATTAAATGGAGAATCCCAAAGCTTGAATTACAATGAAAGTGCAAATCCAAAGGAGTATTTGGATTCATCTTGAGCTTACAAACCCAAGGAAATGCTTGAAATTTAAATCTAAAACCTAAGAGAGAGAAAGTAGATCTAGAGGAAAAATGAAGAGAAAATTAATCCCAAGGCTCATGCAAGAGTTGGGGAATGAGTGGATGCCTTCCTCAAGTCAAGTGGAGGGTTTTTTATAGTGATTTAGCAGGGGCAAGCTCGTCAAAATGCTTTAATTCCCGGACTCTCAGTCGATCGACTGCTTATCAAAAAAGTCCGCAACTCTCTGTCGATCAGTCAATTTTTGATGGCTGTAGTCGATTTCCTCAGGACCAGTCGATCGACTGCCCAGTCGATCGACTAGTTGCTAGTCGATCGACTGCCTCGCCAAATTACAACGCTCTCTGATGGTTAGTCGATCCTCCAGTCGATTTCTTGGCTAGCAGTCGATCGACTGAGGGCAGTCTGGGCATTCGCTCGGGAAGTCGTCCGGGCAGTCGACTTGGCTCGATTCTCCTCGTTTCGGCACGGTTCCTTGAGTTTCAACGCCTCGACTCGCTCCTCAACTTTTAGCGTCGGTCTAATACCTCGTGCCACCTACAACATACGAATTTAGATTCAAAACCCATGGCTCGTCATCAAGAAACGCATATATCAAGTTTTCAATACTACAAATGGGGAAATGACCGAAACCTAACGAGAATGACTCAAAACAACTAAAAACAATGCTAAACCCTAACTATAAAAACTAAGAAAAACACAACAATTACATGCAAAACAACTACCCCACACTTATCGATTTGTTCATCCTCGAACAACGAAAAGAATCGAGAGTGTACATGCAATGAACATAGTGTGAAAGAAAGAAAAACCTTTGTGCTTATCCTTATTTATATGATGGAAATATCAACATTCACTCGCTATTGAGCATTGCCCGTATTACTCTTTCTCAAACGCAAGCCAAATCGATGACTTCCTCAAAAATGGAGATTTGAGGTGTTCGCTCAATTCGCTCAAGTGTTTGATAAGGGACGTGTATACGCTCGAATTGGACTATGCATGCGTTCGTCAAGATTTCAAAAATTGGACGCTAAAGATTGCTCGTAGCACATGATCAAACGAGAATCAAACGAGGTCTTTATTATGGGTTGTAATGTTGGCTCTTTGGTAAGGTATGGAACATTTGGATATAGTGGCTAACACACGACCAAACGTGATCAATAACGCACAAAATCCTACTTTCTAAACCCGGAGCTTATAATCGCTTCACCTTCCCAATTCACCCAATCTCTCATTCGAAACCCTTTCTCTTTCACACTTTTTCCCGACTTTTATCTCACAACACTAAGAAGCTTTATGACTTGCCCCTTTTTACTAAACTTAGCCCTTTCTGAATTAGACTTTTCACTTGAATGCATGCTTAGTCACTTTTCGTGATTTGTTTTGGAGAATTATTCTCTTTTTTTTTTCTTTTTTTGTATAAGCACTCTAAAACCCGAAAACTCTCATTTGGTTTCCCACATTTTTTTTAGCTAACAATACACTCCCCCACCTCACAATCATGAAGACATAAGAGCTAAAATCGAGCTCGACTAACAAGAAACGGGATAAAGGTTCAAGGGGCTCATTTGGGTTTTTTAAAGTAGCTTACATATATGGATATGGTCGGAACAAGGGTGATATATGTGCCTCGAGGTCATTTTCAAATTCAATAATGTGCGAGCAAAATTAAACCTCTTCAATGCAATTTCAATAAAAARACAAGCAAGCCGATAATTCACACAAGGCTACTCACTAGTTTGCATCGAATTTGGGAGCAAAATCAAAAGAGCTTTTGGAGCTTTGCAATCTTTTCACAAGAAAATGTTGATTATATATATATATATATAAAGGCGGTTTTGGATGAAGCACAAAAAAAAAATTCAACTCCTTACACAAGAGGCTTAAGACATGCAAAAACTCGACAAGTAAACTATTCAAACTTCAAAGTATGAGGAATTGTTCTACCATGTAATAAAGACATAAAAATGACACACAAAAGACTCACAACCGACTCAACGATGACTCAACCATATAATAGCGCAAATAGTAAGCGTCACTTCGCCAAGAATGCGTCACTTCGCCAAGGCTCAATTTAAGATTTACAAAACATGCTTAATTAAAACCGGACCCTAAGCACCTACCCACCCCACACTTAAACCATGTAATGCCCTTATTGCATTCTAATGAGAATCAAGTAAAAGGGTTGTGAATAGAAACTCCCTCAACCGAGCGAGTTTGGGTCGAGCTCGGTAGGGTCCACCTAAAAATCAAGCAACCCAAGTAGCATCCGAGCATGGTTAGTGTCACCCGACTTCATGAACGCTACCAAGCCATCCATTTGCCCAAGCTTGGAGTCGATAATCGAGATATATACAAAAACAATCACATCAAATTAACATCCAAGAAAATTATGTACATAACTCACAAAAATAAGGAACAAAAGCACAAAACACTCTATTTTGGATTTTTAGTTTTTCAATTCTTTTTTGGATTTCTCAAGAATTAGATGAGGAACAAAAGAACATAATCGAATTAAAGATAATACAAACCGAAATATCAAGTCTAAATAAAACAAAATAGCCGAATAAATATAATAGAGATAGGAAAGATCAATGGCGCCTCCGACGTCGGTGTTGGAGGTTCGCTTCCTCGTCCTCTTCCACTTCCACCTCGTGAGCTTCTTCTTCCTCCTCGTCCTCGTTATCTTCTTCTTCGTCGTCGTTTTTATCCTCCTCGTCAACTTCGTAATCCTCGTCATTGTCGTCTTCGTACCGGGACAAGCGACTTTCGATTAGCAAGAGGCGGCTATGGAGGGCGCGTTGGGCTCGGTCGGCTCTAGCTTGCCCCGCGTCGAGCTGATCAAGATGCTCAAATACTTGGCGTTGAAACTCGTACCAATCCGTGTTGGGACCCGGGCCGGTGCTCGGGCCCACATAAGGCGATAAAGCCCCTTGGATCGTGCTTGCGTGAAATGCGCCCCCGAACCGGTGTTCGGGACGTCGTCGGCATCGACACCCTCGTTGTGCCGCCTATCATACTCTTCCTCCTCCCGTTCTTGCTCTCGGTGGCGCGGGCGTTGGGGATTCGTCGGTATCTTTGGCAATTTCCACCCCAATACCATCGGCTCGATCCTCGTCATCCGAGCCGCCACCAGGTCGAATCCAAAATGCCGGGCGATCATGGTAATCATCGGCCCCATTCCGACCCAGGCTATACTTCCGCCCCTCGTCTTCATAATCGCTCGTATCCCGCCCCGAATGAAAGGAAAAAATGGAAGTCGACGCCCGTTTTCCAAGCTCCAAAGTACGTAAACCTCGTCAAGGGTGAGGTTGGAGCTCTCGTGCTTGCCCATGACGATGTGGGCAAAGAACTTGTAGACATTCAAAAGGGCAAGGTCGGTGATGGCCGAGGCTTGATAACGAGAAGTTCCTCGCCCACCCGTGATCGAGGCCCAAAATTGTGTCGGGGTAAACTCTCTTGACCGGTCGTCCCATAAATCTTCACAATTGAACCCAAGGACCGCTTGGAGCGCTTCCCATGTAACCCGACACTCCCTCCCTCCAAAATGAACCCGGAACTCCGAGACATCACGGGACTCGTATGTGGTAAAGAATTCGAGCATAAACTCCTTGTAGGCTGGTGCTCGAAGGGAGGCGAAGTATCTAGCGCCCAACACATCCATTAGGGCGAGCACCCGGGACCCGACCCCTAGGTAGTCCCCGTTCGCCACCCACTCGTCAAGGCGATCGAGCGATACGAAATGTATAATGGCAAAGTTTCTTTGGGATAGGTTTTCGAAAAGTTCACCCTCGAACGTAGAATAAATGGGAAACGGGGCGGAGTAATTGGCGGTGAGGTCGGGAAAGTGGTTGTAGTAATTAGCCATGGAATTGGTGAGAAGGAATGAAGTATGTGGTCTAAGAATTTTGAGGATCAATATGAATGCTCAAAACGGAAGGAACGGGGAAAAATCAACAAAGGAAACTCATTCAGGCATTTCCTCGAACACTTGGTGGGCACAATCTTTATAGTAGAAATTTTGAAGAATTGAAACCCCAAGAACCCCCAAATCACAACCAATCAACCAAACAACGATCCCAAAGAATTGGTTTCAGCGAATTACCTCAAAGAACGGCTTGAATTTTGAAGAGAAAACCGAAGAACCAAAAATCCCCAATTCGTGTGTTGAAGACGAAAGAGAACGAATAATTCCCGCATGAAGGACCCGTAGTCGATCGAATACCTTCTCTCTTTTTTTCCTTTTTCGTTTTCGTTTTATTTTATTTTATATCTCTCTTTTTTTTGTTATTTTTCGTTGATGCAGTCGGCTGGGGGAGAAAGGGATCGATCGACTGGTTTTTATAACCTTTCTGCCCAGTCCGCGTCAGTGGGGCAGTCGATCGACTGCTCAGTCGATTCGACTGGAAGCTATCGAATCGACTGCTCTTCAGAGAGTCGTTTTCGGTCCACGTAGCTCCCAGATTGCACCTACACCAACAAAAACATAAGACAACGCAAAGCAAAGGAGGAAATATGCACATAATTTCAAGAAGAAAGAAGAAAAATGAAATAAAATAAAAGTGAATAATAATAAGAAAGATAAGAAAGAGATAGAAAATTCATGGGTTGCCTCCCATGTAGCGCTTGTTTAACATCATTAGCTTGACGTTTCCCTTGTGAATTATGCAATGAATGAGATGGGAGGATCCGCCAAAGCTACCACTTCCTCGCCGGGTGGTAAAAGGAAACCATGCCGATAGGGTTTAACTCGATGCCCATTTACTTGAAACTTATCTTGAGTCTTTGGGTCGATCAAAGTCACCGCCCCACTTGGATTGACGAACTTAATAGTGTAGGGTCCCATCCATTTCGATCTTAACTTGCCGGGGTGGAGAGCTAAGCGGGAATTATACAGTAAAACGGGCATCCCAACTTCAAGTTCCTTTGGAATTAACCTCTCGTCATGAATTCGTTTCGTCCTCTCCTTATAAATACGAGCATTGTCATATTTTCTATCCCGAAGTTCATCCAACTCTTCCATTTTCAACATCCGTTCAAGACCGGCTTTCTTTAAATCCAAGTTAACGACTCTCATTGCCCAAAACGCCTTATGTTCTATCTCAACGGGCAAGTGACAAGTCTTCCCAAATGCCAAAATATAGGGGCTCGAGCCTAGAACCGTCTTATAAGCCGTCCGAAGGGCCCACAATGCGTCGTTTAACTTTCTTGACCAATCCTTCCGGTTAGGTTGCACCGTCTTCTCTAGCACGCTCTTAACTTGTTTGTTGCTTGTCTCGACTTGCCCCGAAGTTTGGGGGTGATATGGCGTAGCAATATTGTGCTTTTGCAACAAGCTTTTTGAGAAACTTATGAGGATCTACGGGATCAAGCACAATATTGC